>ML663025.1:3003956-3042408 GCA_007570785.1 Antilocapra americana
AGAGAGAGAGAGAGAGAGAGAGAGAGAGAGAGAGAGAGAGAGAGAGATCTAATAACTTGGTATGGATTTCCCATGGTTTTCTTGCTGGTTACAATGGGAAGTAAAGAGGAAAAAACAGAGATAAAGAAAACGTTCAGCATCCACAGGATGCCTTGCTGGTAAATGCAAGTTTTAAGTGTACAGATGGAGCGCCTACTGACAAATGTGATCTTTCCAATATTTATTTTGAAACTCAACATTGCAGTACTTAAAAATCCTGAAAAATTTATTTCTTGAAAACATAAGCATTTAAAACAAATATGTCTCTTGCTTCACTGACGGCTCAATAGCCTCAATGTTATAATTGCTTTTAAGTGCCAAGCAAGTTGGAGAAATAAAAGATAAAATCACAGTGACTGCTTCCCTTGTGAAAAGACATTCTTTTCAGTAATTTGGTAAACAAAGACGCTTATATAATCCTGTTCATCTGCAAAAAATACTTTATGACAAAGATGTCTCTGTGACAAGAATTAATTAAGATCAACCATCTGGTTTGAGGAGTTTTTCTCTAAAATAAAAAGAAAAAAGTATTCTTTAATTGTTTTTAAAAAGAAGCATTCATTAAAGATAGAAAAGTAAATAATATTATTTTAAAGTAGGCAGAAATGTGTGCATATATTTAGGAAAGACCTGGGATAAAACTAAATGACTAAATCTAAGTATCTGTCACATGTGTCTTATATTGCCATTGTTACAACTTTTAGTCTTTCAAATGGAATATTTGTGGCTTTGAAAACTTTTGCATTTAGGATTTATCTTTTATCCTTCTCCTCTCCAAACCCTACACAAAAGTGAGCTTACAGAGTCTTCTGTATTTTCTATCATTTTGATATCTTTCCTGAATTCTACTGATAATTTCAAAGAATTACTGAACAACCTCCACTGTCATGAAGTTCTTCTGTGTCCTTAAGTCTTCATAACACTACGACCTTGTTCTAATTCTATCAGTAAAGAAAAATATTTCTTTCAGAATGATGGTTGATGTTGGCCTGGTGTTGCATATATGCTAATCTTGAATATATTAATACTTTTGGACAACGTTTACTGTTACAAACAGGTAATAGTAAAGTAATAGCTTCCCAAACCCAAATTCTTTCTAATCCATCGAATAGACCTGGGCATTTTTCAGGTCTCTATAAGTCATTTACTAGCCATGTGGCCTTGGATTATTTTATAGGGCAGTTAAAAATGAATTCCTATATAATCTCTTATGGTAATTTTGGTGTTTACAAAATATTTAGCACAGGGAATAGCAAATAGGAAAAGGAGCATGTCAAGGCTGTATATTGTCACCCTGCTTATTTAACTTCTATTCAGAGTACATCATGAGAAATGTTGGGCTGGAAGAAGCACAAGCTGGAATCAAGACTGCCAGGAGAAATATCAATAAGCTCAGCTAGGCAAATGACACCACCCTTATGGTAGAAAGTAAAGAAGAACTAAAGAGCCTCTTGATGAAAGTGAAAGAGGAGAGTGAAAAAGTTGGCTTAAAGCTCAACATTCAGAAAACTAAGATCATGGCATCCGGTCCCATCACTTCATGGCAATAGATGAGGAAACAGTGGAAACAGTGGCTGACTTTATTTTGGGGGGCTCCAAAGTCACTGCAGATGGTGACTGCAGCCATGAAATTAAAAGACACTTACTCCTTGGAAGGAAAATTATGATTAACCTAGACAGCATATTAAAAAACAGAGACATTACTTTGCCAACAAAGGTCCATCTAGTCAAGGCTATGGTTTTTCCAGTCATCATGTATGGATGTGAGAGTTGGACTATAAAGAAAGCTGAGCACTGAACAACTGATGCTTTTGAACTGTGGTACTGGAGAAGACTCTTGAGAGTCCCTTGGACTGCAAGGAGATCCAACCAGTCCATCCTAAAGGAGATAAGTCCTGGGTGGTCATTGGTAGGACTGATGTTGAAGCTGAAACTCCAAACTGATGTGAGGAGCTGACTCATGGGAAAAGATCCTGATGCTGGGTGAGATTGAGGGCAGGAGGAGAAGGGGACGACAGAGGATGAGATGGTTAGATCACATCACCGACTCAATGGACATGGGTTTGGGTAGACTCCGGGAGTTGGTGATGGACAGGGAGGCCTGGTGTGCTGCAGTTCATGGGGTCGCAAAGAGTTGGACACGACTGAGTGACTGAACTGGATAGCAAGAAACTACTCAATCAATCATATTCCTACAATAGAAATAGGTTTTTAGAAGTGTCTTTCTAAGAAAATTCACAGTCATGTTTCATGTCTAAGTTGGTTTATTGTTCATAAAACATAATGAAAGGCATAGACACATTTCTGCAAGCATACACATCCTCTCCAATTGCAATGGAAGATACTCATAGTTTCATTCATACTACTTAAAAATTATATGTAGGTTTTAATGCTTAGGACACTATGAAGAAAGCAAATTCAATACCTATTTCTACAAAGTCTAATCAAGATTTAAAGGTAAATGAGTTGGCTATTCTGGAGATATTATTATTATTATTGGTTTTTAAAGAGGATCACTTTTCCTCCATTTATTGAGAAACAGGGATATGTGGTTTTATGCATAAATTTGTAATTCAGATAATGATTATCCAGCAACTTTTGCCATTCTTGGTGTCATTAATGGAATATATGATTTATTGAGAGGTGTGTTCTGTGACTTTAGAGTTGTTTTCTAATCTTCTATAGAATTTTCTTTTTAAGAAGACTGAGCTGGTGAATGGAATCAGATTATGAGATTTCTGGCAGTGTGCCCAATATACAGATATTACAGGTACAATTGACAGGTTCATTGGAAGTGGTTGATGTCTGAGTACCTGAAGTGGTATGAGAGAAAATGAAAGCAATTGGAACAAATTATTATTTTATTAGGTAGGGACCGATCAGGAAACAGATTTCATTTATTTTAATAAAGAAGATCAATTTTACCATAAACTATTGTTAACCATCTGTTCACAAACTGAAAAGGAAGAAAAGAAACCTAAGGTATCACTTTAGGAACCAGCTACCATCCCTAGGGATGAGGGATCCAACAGAAGACGCTGGAATTATTAAAACTTAGAAGTTTAAGACTGTGATCCTGAGGAACTGACACTCACACTTCTAATAGGGGACACTGGCCAGGTGGCACTATGTCTGTACTCAGGAAGGTGCCTGTGGTTTGGATCCAGGTTGGTATCAACTAGTTGGTTCTCCTGCCTCTGAAGAAGGGGTAAAGAGGCTGATTCTGCAAGTGTTACATCTAGAGACTGGAAATTTGCTGGGTTGCCATTGACAGGCACAGAAATCAAAAAAGGAAGAAAGAATCCTACTTCCTCCTCTTCCTTTAGCTTTCTAGCCTCCCTCTGGTAAACCTGAGTGGCAGAGCCTAACAGGAAGCCCCCTGGCAAAGGGACAACATTACATGGACCTGAGAGATTGTAGCTTAATGACAGCATCATCATTCCCAATGCAATTTTCCTTTGAGGATAATAAGTGTTCTTCTACTAAATATTCAGAGATGAAGGTAGTAAATAAAAAATAGGAAAAGAAGAAATGATGTGAAATAAAATAGAAAAACTTAACAGTTAAGAGTAGCACTAAGGATTGATTAGAGAATGGAGCACGTAAGTAAATGGATAATTTCTATAACTGAGTCCAAGTAGTAGATACTTCCTAATGTCCTTCCAGAGTAGCATCCTGCTTAGCTTAAATAGATCTCTCTTCACTAGATGTGATGTCGTTTGGGGATCAGGGGTGGGACTGTGTGCTGCTATGTCTGTGCATATGATAAATTATTCTGAATAGAAATCTTAGCTCAGTCAGTCAGAATCATTTACTACCACAGGCCCAGCTGATCAAGAGATCAGTGTTCTTTGGTTGCCATCATTATTATTTACACTTGGAATCAGAAAAAATATTGAGCTTCGGTTTTTTCCCTGTTGGTAAGAAAAATGTGCACAGGGTGCTGCCAACAGCCATTCACCCATGACTACAGAGGAAGGAGAAGTCTTTCTACAGGATGCCTGACACCATCAGGTTTCCTTCTAGTTTCTAGGATTTGGTGACTTACAAAAGAAATCCCACTTTCTGCAGAGTCTAATCTGATCTTGGGTTTTGTCTTGCAAGCCAGAATCCTTACTAGCTACAGGATATCCTTCCTGACTTAAAGCCTGAGACTTCTATAATATTGCAAGATCTATTAAACCCACCCTACTCTTTCAGTATCTTTTAACTAACTCACATCCTGACATCCTCTTTTGTAGGGAGAGTAAATAATTTTAAGAATAACCTTGATTTTGCTCCAATTTATAGGGGGGAAAAAAGGTCACTTTAAAATTCTAGTATTATTATTAGTTTTCTTCTGAGTTATTTAAAGTAAAACTCATGGCATATTGAAATCAAGCTTGACAATTACACTATTACCATTAATATTAGTACATTTCCCTTTGTTTTGTTTTCAACCTGGAATCCTCTGCTCTTTTTCCCCCACACCTGCACTCTGAAACTCAGAACTGACTTTTCAAGCACACATAAAGTATATATATGCAGATATTATTTCTTGCATTCAATCTTCCTGGAATTTTTCTTCTCAAGGCTAGAATTTATCAGTCTTCTCACTTCTCATGATATTTTATCATAAAAAGTGGGAGCTCTATCAAAGTTTAGACATTTATACAAATGACTTATCCTCCCTATAGCACTGCAAGCTTCCAGAGGGTGGATGTGACTTGGGATCACTGTTAAACTCCATAATTAAAATAATGGTGGTCAGGTAGTATATACATTCAGAATAAGCTTTGTGCCTTACGAATTATCTATTTTGAATATACTCTGAATATTTTCTAAGCTTATATGAACTCATTTTCATTGGTTTGTTTGGATTTTGTCATTATTATTCTTGTCCATGAATCTAGTAGCGAATCAGATAAAGATTATCTTTGTAATTTGAAAGTAAAGACTATATGTTTAAGGTTGAATCTACTATGCTATTCCACTCTCTCTTTCTCTCCTGTCACCACCCTTGTCTATCTCAGCTGTCCCCAGATTCCCCCAGGTATCTCTAAACTGTTTATTATTCCTGTAGTCAGGTTCTTTGAAAGGTACTTGAAAGCCTTTAAATAATTGGCAAGAGTTGTTTTTGCTTCTAGACATATTAAATAGCTTCATTGTCAAAGTTGCTACTTTATTATTAACTTATTGATTAGCAGCATCCTGAAAGTCATGATATTTTAATCACTGAGATTCCTCACAATGTTTTACATTGTCAATTTTTTCCCCAACAGTTCAGTAGACCCTTGGCATTCAATGACTGAACAGTGTGGTTTTGTGTATTTACATCCATCCCCCATGACACATGATATGTAGGGATTTGCCATTTTCCTCATGCTCACATCTGAAATGTATGCATTATGACACTGTAAGAAAACAATTCCCTTAGCTGCTGAGTGAGTCTTGCTGGGCACTTAATGTCACATTTCTATCCAGCTTTGCAGTAGTTCAATCTTGCTGAAAATATTTATTTATTATTCAGGGAATGCTCATCTTACAGCAAGGATTTTCATGTTTCATTCCTCTCTGAAAAGAGCAATTACTGAAATTTAGAAGACAAGCTTCTTGTATATTGAGAGGAAACAAGCTTTCAAACCAAGAAGAAACAGTCTCATATTTTTTAAACCCTGTTGTTATAGTGAAAAAAGTACTTGTCTCCCCTCTTAATTTGTGTCCCAATCTATAAAGAACCTAAGAATTTGGCAGAGAGGATTTAATCAGGTAATAAGTGAATAGCAGCACTCTGCCTCTTAGTAGATCTTCAATAACTAACAAGAATTATTAAATTTTAGTACTTTGGCCAAGAACTGTATTTTTCATTTTCTTGTATTTTCTTTAGATCCTCTGGTCTGTGAGTCTCAATATTTAGCATGGTTATTAGTTGACCTTTTCCAATAGAATAGTGTCAAACATTATGAAAGATGTTAACCTGGAGGTTTTTGCTTTCCTGAAATGAATGCATCATTTCCTGAGAGTCTTTAACTGAATTTCAATTGGTTTGTAACCTTTTTCAATTCTAATACTTATTTTAAGATTTGGGTATAGACCAAAACTCAAATTCAAACCTAAAAATGAACCTATCATTTTTTTAGTTTAATATCTCATTCTTCAAATACATTTATTTTTATAAAAGTTAGTTTAATGTTGAAAAATTTTTTAAAGGACTGTTTATTCCTAATCTATGTTTTTCACTTTGTAAGAACCAAAGGTATCTGTTCTTTAAAAGCAAAGCAGGCCCTCTAGTTGTCTAAGGAGATTTTGCTGCATTGAGTTTATTTTCTATTGTACACTATTATTTTAAATTCAATACTGCTCTATGACACAAACTTTTTAAACAGCTTTATTCAGATATAAGTGCTAACTCTGCGCAATTTGATGACTTTGGATACACTGCGTAAACCCATATAAACCCGTGATAAGTTGTTTCGAGTTGTGTGACTCTTTGCAAAGCTATGGACTATAGCCCACCAGGGTCCTCTGTCCACAGGATTCTCCAGGCAAGAATACTGGAGTGGGTTGCTGTGCCCTCCTCCAGGGGATCTTCCCAACCCAGGGACTGAACCCGAACTTCTTATGTCTCCTGCATTGGCAGGCGTGCACCACAGTCACCTTAATAGATACCCATCACCAACAGAAGTTTCACTGTCCTTTGTGTATGTGCGCCAAGAACACTTAACATTGAGATCGGCCCTCTTAATGAATGCGTCAGTGCACAGTACAATATTGACTACAGACACTGTGAATTTTACTCGTTGTTCTGTTAATGTGGCGTATCACATTAATTGATTTGTATATTCTGAACCAGCCTTTCAGCCATAGGATATGTCTCTCTTGGACATGGTGTTTGATCCTTTTAATGGGCTGTTGAGTTTAGTTTCATTTTGTTGAGGACTTTCACATCTATGTTCATCACAGATATTGGCCTGTAGTTTTCTCGTCATTTCTTTGCATGGTTAAAGTATCAGGCAAAATTCAGCTGCCCATTTCCTGTTTTGTCCTTCTTTATTTTATCTTTCTAACTTCTCATTTATTCCTGTATCGTTTTCCTAATTATATTTAGTTGTCTATCCACATTCTCTTGTGTAACTCACTCAGTTTCTTCGAGATGATTATTTTGATTTTCTTTGTCATTTTCTAGATCTCTATTTTTTTTAAGTTAGTGGAGCTTCTGTTCCTTCGATTGTGTCATGTTTTCTTTATTCTTTATGTCCCTTGTAACTTCACACTGATGTCCATACATTTAAAGAAGCAGTCACATCTCCCAGTTTTTAATGAACTGGTTTTGACTGAGGGAGACCTTCGCCAGTCGGCCTGCCTATAGATTCTGGATGTACGTTACTAGTTATCCCATGAGCCTAGTCTGTTGCTGATGCTGCTGTCTGCATTGCTTTCTGGGACTCACAACCTTCTGCCCCTTGCGATGTCTCACTGTCTCAGTTTCTTCAGGGCTAGCCCCTCAAGCAACATTATGAAAGTCTTGGGCTACTGAAATTATACTCCACTCCTCCCTTCTTCCCTCCTGGAGGAGAAGCCTCAGTTCTGCACCACGTTTCACACTTAGTAAGGTCAGCTGCAGAGGTACCCCTGTCCTGACTGCTGCATGGCAGTCCTTTCAGTTCTTTGTGAGCCAAGAGGCAGAAGCCTGCCCTCTGGGAGTCCTCTAAATCCCTGGGACACTGGACATTCACTCCATTCTCTCGCCTCACCCACCCCAGAGAAGTCATGCTCTTTCTTGGTGCTGAGTTTTAATGGCTTGGAGGAGGGCCTGCCATGGGTAATGATAATCTGCTTTCACTCATTTCAGTGCAGCTGATCTCATTCTTATGTTCATCTATGATACAACATTTTTTAGTGTTTTTTGTTTGTTTGGTTTTTTTTGATCTGGACCAATTTTTTTAAAGGCTTTATTGCATTGCTTACCTTATTGCTTCCGTTTTGTGTTTGGTTTTTCAGTTGTGAGGCATGAGAGATCTTAGTTCCCTGACCAGGGGCTGAATGTGTACCCCTTGCATTGGACCACCTAACTACTGGACCACCAGGGAAGTCCCTAGGATACTACAATTTCTTAAGTGAAACAGGAACTGCTTGTAAGGTATTTTATTCCTTATATGATCTCAGTGTTTCCGTGGGAAACAAGGGCTGGACTTCTTATTCCTCCATCTTACTTAAGTCACTCTCTATGACATTGAAACTTGCAGCCTATGCATAACTAGTGTTTTGAGAAAGGTGAGTCAACTCCAGAGAAGAATAACAGTGCTTGGAAGCCCTGAGAACCATCTTCTTGAGGCATATTCTTTATTTTATGTTGCATGGCGATAGCCCATATTTTCAACTGAATGTCATTTCTTAGTTTTTGCAATTGTCCAGTGTCTTTCAGAAGATGAAGGATCCCCACGTCTTCATTTAGGCAGACTTGTTGCTGAGGGGATTTAGGTTACTTAAGATAAAACAAAAGAAAATTCTAAGTAAAAATAATAGTTATGATGAGGTTGCGCCATCAAATATGACATTTGCATGTGGAATTATGGATAAGAGCTCAAAAATAGAATGTCATTATAGCCTTTATCAACTGTGTTTTTCTCTTCTCATAGTGTACAAAAATTGCCTGCTGGCTAGTCTAGTTGCCTCCAGCTTTGAACTAGTTATAAACATTGCCTATAGGACATTGAGCATGCAATTTCCGATAAACAACTCTGACCATGTCCTCCTCCTTTTTTTCTTATATCATTCAGTGCTATGAGATTCCCAATAGGAGACAGTGTGCCCTGCAACACAGGTCTACAATCTTTCCCCATTACCTCTACTTTCCCCATTGTCTCTGCTAATTTATCCCTCTCCCTAGTTTTACCTCCTACCACTTCAATGTTACGCTAAAAACATAGAAAATTCAGAGCTTTCGCATCTTCTCACTGTTTACTATGCCTGAAAAGTCCTATCCTCTGTCCCCTTTATACCTGTTACGTTACTTTTCTGCCTTTTGCATCTTAACTCCTACTATTGCATTAAACACCATTCAGACCTCACTTCTTGCAGAAAGTCTTCTCTGAATGAAGATAAACTGTACCTATCATTGATGTTCGATATAGCATGGAAACATCTAATGATAGTGACTATTGTGTATTTGTCTGTTTTCTTTCTTCTCTTTTTTTTTTAAACTCTGGACAATATGCTTATTGCAAAAAGAAATTCTTTTACATTTAATTTTGTTTTCCTGCCTCCAGCACAATACTTATACCATAACAGTCATTTAATAAACGCTTGCTGAAGGATTGTGTCTCACAGGAAAATGATTAAGACTGAAAATTGGCTTTCAAGTCTTGTTTATTCTTTTTGACAAACAGGCTATTCCAGTATTACTTTTATTTCTTCACTGGAGTACAACTTTCAAAGATGTGAACGTGCATCTGGTTCCAGCATGGATCCCGAACCTGGGCCATCAATGTCAGACATGAGAGAAGTTGCGGCTTGCCCTCCGTCTCCTATTGCTGCTGATCCTTCAGCTCCACCGTTTCCCAGCTCACCCCTCCCCTCCAGTCAGTAGCTCTTCTTGCCTATTCACTTAATGCTAGTCCCTCTAGGTCAGCTGTTGTACACTAGTAGTGTACTCCTCAAGGTACTGTAGTGTAGGATTAAAAATGTTTCCTTTATTTTTTGTGTTTTTAAATGTATTATTTGTGTGAAAAGTATTATATATAGCCTATTGTGGCTATATATAGGCTAACTTTGTTGGGCTTATGAACAAATTTGACTTGCAAACTCCCTCTCAGAATGGAACTCATTTGTACATAGGGACTTACTATACTGCTAATAACATAGCCTTCCAATTGACCTACTGATTTCTCTCTACTTCTACATTTACTGCTGATTAACCTCTAAAATTACAGGTTAAAAAAAAAAGGGGGGCATTAAGGAATTAAGGTTCTGTATGTTGGGCTGAAACCGTAGAGACTCACTTTCAGATATTCTAAATGAAATACAAGAACAAAGCACCAATTCCTAATTGATTTCCAAGATACTCCACGGTATTCTCTCAATTTTCCTGAACATATTCCAAGTCTCCAACTTATATGCTTTCTTTTGGATTTTCCCTTGACCTGAAATCTCTGTTTACATCTTTGTCTGTGAGGCATGATGGAACAAGTTTTGAAATGGAAATTCTAAATGAAGATACCAGTATTTTGTGTAGCTAGAAAATGAGATGTCATTTGTCAGCAAAGAGAATCCAAAACTGAGAGTGTGAATGGTGAGGCACAGGTAGGATGAACAACTCTGGCTCTTCCTGGGACTTGCCTGCTTTTAGCACTGGAAGGCTTAAGTCCTAGGAGCCTCCTCAGTTACAGAAAAACTGTGACAGTAGGTCCCTCTACAGATAGCTGATATAGACATTCTTACAGATCCTTGAGTGACTTGAATATAGACTGAAGATCGGTCAGACAGTGAAGAGCAGAATTAATTAACCAGAGAAAGGCTGAAGTTATAATGATCAGGTAGGAAGGTATTACACAAATTCAGACCCAAACAGTGAAACCATTCCACTGATGGAATGGGAATAGTGGCTTCTGTTCAGTAGTCAACAGAATTTGATGACTCATTAAATAAAGGGATTAAAGAGGAGGATCTATAACCCTGGTATGTAAGCTAAAGATAAATCTCATTAAGAAATAAAACAAAGGACTTCCTTCGTAGTCCCAGCAGCTAAGACTTTGTACTCCCAATTCAGGAGACCCAGATTCAATTCCTGGTCAGGACCCAGATCCCACATGCTGCAATTAAAGATCCCACATGTCACAAGTAAATGATTATGATTCTGCATGTCACAACTAAGACCCGACTGAGCCAAATTAGCTAACTAACTAAATAAAAATTTTTTTCTAAAAAAAGAAGGCAAAACTGCCATTAAACTTTTGTTCTTACTAAAGGTGAGCAGTCAAATATCCCCAGAACACTGAGGCCATAAATATTATTCAAAAAATTTGTGGAAAAATAATATTTAAATGAATAACTGAAATTAACATATCAGATTGCATACGGAGGTAAAATTAGACCTTATCAATTTTGGAGTTGTAGTAGAGAACATTCCATGAACACATCTGGAGACTGTGATGGTATAAAGTTGCTGAACCAGTGGGGAGCCAGTGAGGAGCCAGGAGAGAATGGCATAGCTAGAGAGAAGGTACTCTGAATCCTACCTTTCTGTTTCAACAAATAATTAAAATAATAAAGTAATAATGCACATCCCATAAAGACAGTTGTTAAGCAGGTCAAGCAGTGTGCTGAGCACACACTAAGTTATTTTACTTAAACCTCAAAACTCTCTAGGAGTTAAGTATCTAGTTGAGATTATATTCAATATTTGGGATACTTCCATTTGGAAAGATAGGAAATGAACAAAAGAGGCAGGGATCTTGGGAGATAGTGGGATATTCAAGACTTCCATGTTTTAAGATGCACAAGTCTCACCTCAGCCTCAGTAGAATCAGAGATGCAAGTCAGTTACTAAAAACAATTGAAATGAGGAGGAGGCAGCCATGCCAGAGACAAATTGGTTACTATATCATAAGTTTAAACTATGAAAAGTGACTTTGAGCATCCAAGTGTATCAGCAATGATGCCTGGGAATAACTTAACAGATAAAATAATAATTTTTGAATACTGAATTGGATTTTGAAATGTTATCCTTTAAATGATGTCTCATGGAATTTTGCTCTTGTGCATTAATTTTGAGTGTATTTGGATGGTCCTACCTCACCTAAATTTTGCATTAAAGGGCCAGAACAGTAAAGACTTATAGTCAAACTAGTAACACTTTAATAGTTAATAATATAGTTTGATTTTTCATCAAAAGAATATATAGTCTTTTTGAGGAAACTCTGATAAGGAGTTGGGCTGAAATGTTATACTACTGAAATACAACTATAGAGACAAAGACATTTTTCCTTTGAATAAATGCATACTCGACGTGTAAGGAAAGTTAAGAGAGAATACAGCGCTATGTATATAGGAAACAGCATGCTTTGAAGGTTAACAAGGTATAGCTCATTTATACAACATGTCCTTTTATATTCAACCATTGGAAAAATCACTTGTTAACATGGTTTCTAAATCATTTTCAGTATCTGTCACTAAAGGGACCTTTTTCCATCATTGATGTGCCACTTTTCTATCTCATAAAATACAACTGAAGGTGATAAGTAGTTTTCACAGAAGCCCTAAAAATAGTTTGACATTTTAAGTATTCAAAATAAAAAAAATAAAATAAATGAATTTTTTAAAAATGTACAAAGCAATACGTATTTTCTATGAATAAGGAGATGAAAGCTAACATCAGAGTATACTTCTCAATTAAAACCAAATTAGGGACTTCCTTGGTGGTCCAGTGGTTAAGAATCCATCTTCCAATACAGGGGATGTGGGTTCAATCGCTGGTCAGAAAACTAAGGTTCCACATGCCATGGGGCAACCAAGTCCACACACTGCAACTACCCAACCTGCAGGCCACGACTAGACAGAGGCCGGAGCACCACAGCTAAAGGTCCCACGTGCTGCAACTAAGACCCGACAGAGCCAAATCATTTTTTAGAAATCATTTTAAATAAACCTTTACAGAGTAAGTCTGAGGTGACAGTCATCAGATGTTTAACAGTAAGCGGCAGTACAGGTATCATCGTAGTTCACAAGAGGCTCACTGCCTCTATCACTTAATTATGATCACAATAATGATGAATAACATACAACCATCAAACCTCAGCAGCAAAAGACACTATGTATTTATTTAGCACACCTATGCGGGGCTTCCTTGATAGCTCAGTTGGTAAAGAATCCGCCTGCAATGCAGGAGACCCCGGTTCAATCCTGGGTCTGGAAGATCCCCTGGAGAAGGGATAGGCTACCCACTCCAGTATTCCTGGGCTTCCCTGGTGGCTCAGCTGGTAAATAATCGGCCTGCAAAGTGGGAGACCTGGGTTTGATCCCTGGGTTGGGAAGATCCCCTGGAGAAGGGAAAGGCTACTCACTTCAGTATTCTGAAGAGTTGGACAAGGCTGAGTGACTTTAAAAAAAAAAAAAAAGACTATGTGGGGCTTGGCTGGGAGTTTAATGATCTAAGTGACAGGCACTGTTCTCTGAACAGACTGATTTTCAAGTCTGTCAATTCTTTTTCTTGTTCAAATATGCAGAGCTCTTCCAGTGAGGTTTTCATTACAGTTGTACTTATCAGCTTCATAATTTCTTTTCCGTTCCTTTTTTTAAAAATTCATTTTTTTATTGAAGAATAATTGCTTTCCAGAATTTTGTTGTTTTCTGTCAAACCTCAACATGAATCAGCCATAGTTATACATATTATCCCCCTCCCATTTGAGCTTCCCTCTCATTTCCCTTTTTAACGGTATCTTTCCTTTTATTGATCTATTTGTTGATACATTGTTCTAAACTTTCTTTTACTTCTTTAAATATGATTTCCATTAGTGCTTTGAATATATTTCGAGAAAGTGATTTAAAGTCTTGGTCCTGATGATATTCTGTTATCTAGGAGGAATGCTATGATGGAAACACAACTGCACTTGAAGGGACCAAAGCCCAAACCAAACATTTCATTGCCACCTCCTTTTGGGTAAGTTGTTTCGCTTCCTGGTAAACTTTAGTCCCTTAGCCATAGAGTGGAGTTATTTATACAGGGCTGTTCTGAAGCACAAACAAATTATGTGTAAAACCTTTATAAATGGTTAAAGCATTATGCAAAAACAAAAGACTCTTATTATGCTGTAAACCAGAATGAACGATTGTCCTGCGAGTTTTACTGGCCAGTAAACGTCATGGCTTGACTGTGTGTGAAGACAACTAGGGAACGTTTTTACTAACAGTTTTTAGGACCATTCCCACCAAGTTCAGAATCATAGCCTAGATCGATTCCTACAATCTCATAAAGAGATACAGGATGGCGGGTATGTGAGGGTGGTCCTTTATGATGCAGGAGTTCTCAAGTATGCTGAGCATGCATACAAGATTTAGGGATAAAGCAATTTACTTCTGGATTACTGCATGACCCAGACAGAGTATCCTTGATTTATAAAGACCCTCATGCTGGGAAAGATTGAAGGCAGGAGGAGAAAGGGGCAATAGAGGATGAGATGGTTGGAAGGCATCACCAAATCAGAGGACATGAGTTTGAGCAAATTCTGGGAGATAGCCAAGGACAGGAAAGCGTATTATGTGTCCATGGGGTCACAAAGAGTCGGACATAACTCACCAACTGAACATCATCATCACTATTACATTATAATCATTTTCTATCTTAAAAATCATAATGATGAATAATAAATGTTAAAACACTACATGTGCAATAACAATTATGAATATTATTTATAATTACAATGTATAGCTACTATTTATTACAACTACATATTTCTTTATATTTTTACAATTAAAACTAACATAATACTGTAATTATTGGTACTATTTTACAAAAACTAAATACTAAATTAATATTATTATGTATTAAGTATTTATTATGTATTTGTCAGATCTTCGAATAAACAGATAATCCTTATAATGACCCAGTTACATATAAATTACATCTGTAATATATAGATTCTAAAAATGTACTTGTGGACTTCTCTGGTGAGACAGTGGATAAGAATCGGCCTGCCAATGCAGAGGACACGAGTTCGATCCCTGCTCCAGGAAGATTCCACATGCCATGGAATAACTAAACGCCCATGCACCACATGCACTGAGCCTACACCCGAGAGCCTGCACGCCACAACTGTTGAGCCAACACAGCACGATTACTGAAGACTGTGTGCCTACAGCCTGTGCTCTGCAACAAGAGAAGCCGCCACAATGAGAAGCCTGTGCACTGCAATGAAGAGTGACCCCTGCTCACCGCATCTAGAGAAAGCCCATGCACACAGTAAATGACCAAGCTAAAATGGAACCTGGATTGTCTGAGTGCAAAGTTAATGCTCTTGAAACACATCTTTTTCTCTCTCTGATTGTACTTAAACCAAATCCCCTCGAAGTGATAGAACACTAATTTTAATGGAGTATCACTGCCAACAGTTAACATTTGAAGCTGATCCCCATAATTCACGGGGCACTTTGACACATAGCCCCAGGGAAATACCGATGCAGTAAAATAAAATCAACTGGGAATATATTTAAATATTCCTGATGATGTTTCCACTTAAGCTCTCCATTAGTTGGTAAAGAATTTCTCAAGGGATCCCTGAACATACTTAGTGATCTTCGATTGTACAGAAGGAAAAAAAAGAGCATCTCCCTTCCCAGAGACATGGAGACAAAATATATAGTCCCATTTCTCCGTGGGTTTAAGTCAGACCTTGAATAATAAATATTTTAATATGGTCGTAGTTACTTAAAGAGAGTCACATTTAATGACGCGTCTAAGTTTACCACAGAGAGGGCCCTGAGGGAAACCGATCAAAAAGAAAGTGAGAAATTTAGATGCTGAAACGTTGGTTTCACCGGAATCAGTTCAGGCATATAGTGTATTTTCTCATTTCCATCTCACTCCAGCAACACACAAACACACATGCCTGCGCACACATGTTCCATATTTGGAACCAATCAACTTTTTGACAGCATTCAGGGATTTAGGTCCTTTCCCTGACTCTTATTTTGAACTTCAGTTAAAAAAAAAAAAAACTAACATAAAATTCACCATCTTAACCAGTTTAAGTGTACAGTTCAGTATATGAAGTACATTTACACTGGTACGTAAAAGATCTCCAGAACATTTCCATCTTGTAAAACTTTATTTGAAAACAAAAAAAGAAACCCCTCTGTATTTATTAAACAACTGTTCTCCATTTCCCATTCCCCCTAGTCCTTTATAACCACCATTCTGCTGTTTCTACAACTTTGACTACTCTAAATAGGGTACATAAATGGAATCATAGAGTACTTTTCTTTTTGTGACTGACTTATTTCACTTAGCATAATATGTTTAAAGTTCATTCATGTTATGCCATGTGGCAGAACTCCCTTTTTGTAAGGCTAATACTACGTTTGATGAAAATATTGCATTGTTTTTATCCAATATTTCAGTTGCTCTCACTTTTTGGCAGTTGTGAGTAACATCACTAAGAACATAGGTGTGCAAATACCTCTTTGAGACACTGCCTCTGATTATTTTGAATATATATAGAAACGGGATTGCTGGATCATATGATAGTTCTATTTTAGTTTTTTTGAGGAATATCCATACAGTTTCCCACAGGGGCTGTACACTGGAACATTCCTACCCATAGTGTACAAGAGTTCCCCTGTGTATGCCTGAGAAGAATGTATATGCTGCTGCTGCTGGATTAAATTTTCCTCATCTGTCTGTTAGATCCATTTGCTCTAGAGTATGTTTGATCCCAACATTCCTTGGTTGGTCTTCTGTTTGGGTGGTCTATCCACTGCTGAGGGTGAGGTATTGAACTCCACTACTAATATTGTATTCTTGTCTATATCTCTATTCAGGCTTAGAATTTGCTTAATGTATTTAGGTGCTTTGATATTGGATAGTTACATATTTGCAACTGTTGTATCTACTTGATGAATTGACTCTTTAATCATTATATAATGACTTTGTCTCTTGCTCCTGATTTTAGCTGAAAGTTTATTTCACCCAATATAAGTATATATACCCCAGCTTCTTTTGGCTTCCAGTTACATAAAATATCATTTGTCATGCCTTTGCATAAATTCATTTACAATTTCTTGATAGTTCAGATTTTCTCATATCTCACGACTTTTGAACATAATTTAACTTTTTCCCCAAATGCTCATTCTTTCTATATTTTCCTATGATTATTTTTGAATCAGATTTAATGTATGCTTAAGGATAGGCTTAGTGTTTCCATAGCTTGCTTTTCTTTTTTTTTTTTTTTAAGATTAAGGGGATGAAACCTAAAAATATGCTAGGTTCTAGCGACAATATTATCTTTGCCCACATTCTGGCCTCAGAGTTATCACTAAATGTTCTTATTATTTTTATAGACATTATTTTCCAGACCCTTGGACTGATCAAGGTGAGGAAAAAATCCAAGTTTACTTTTGTATTTCCTTATCTATGAGAATGTGAGTTGGCTAAAGGAGACTCATACACTAACACAGCATTATTTATCTTGTTTTCTCAAAGTTGAGAATTTCCTTGAGCCAAATGGATGTCACCTTTTTAAGCTAGGCTGAAATTGTGGGAAAATACTGCCCAGTATTTGGCCAACTTAAACTATTCAATTTGTTGTGGATTCTCAGTTAAGACTATACCAGTTACGATTTCATACACAACGAAAGCTCTCTGGTTACTATTCCTCCTAGGTACTCTGATAATGGAATATATATGCAGTGTATAATTACATTTTTTATCCTGGGAAAGAAGTATTTATTAAGGAAAATTAATAAGAATTCAGGCTTCTAAACATCAGCATTCCCTGAGCTCTGTTATTTTGAGTGAACCTTCCTGAATCTGATGAACTCTTAATTGTCTAACCAAGCTCCCGTCAAGCTCAATTGGGAGGCAGAGCAGAGCCAGGATCACGGAACACCCAAGGTGGTCTGTCTTCTGTGATGAACCTAACTGTATGGTCACCTGGCATCATTTAAGCATTGACGAAGAATTCTTGTCTTTCAACACCAGATCAAATCAACTATGGGTGACTACCTGTGATAAATATAAAGTCTTAACTTCTTTAAACTTAATTCTCCTGTTTTCTTTATAAAACACTGGAAAAGACAAAATATTTTCTTTCATATATAGACATACATAATATTTACCTTTCTCACTATAGATAGATACAGACATATATTACACATGTCATGTTGTACCATTCTGATTTTACTTTCAAGATCTCTTCTCTACAGTAAACCCTAGAAAGCTGTGGCTGAGTCATTGGGCTCTATCATCATGACATCTTTGACCAGTGATTTCTAGAACTGTTCTGATTCCTGTTTCAGATTTTATTTTATGCTTAAATCATTTGGTTTGATTAAAACACACAACTTATATACTTACTGTAGGGACATTTCATTCTTTATAACTATAGACATTTGATGTTTATAAATTTAAATGGGAAGTTTTCTTCGTTTTTTGTTGAAGTATAGTTGATTTTAAATTTGTTAGTTTCAAGTATACAGAAAAAGTGATTCAGATATATGTATATGAGTATATATAATATATATATATATATATATTCAGATCATTTGTCCCTTATAGGTTATTAAAATATTGAATATAGTCCCCTGTACTATACAATAGGCCTTTGTTGGTTTTCTATTTTATGTATAGTAATATGTTCATCTCAACCTCCTAATTTATCCCCCCTCCTTTCCTCTTTGGTAACCATAAGCTTGTTTTCTGGGTCTGTTGTCTATTTCTACTTTGCATATAAGTACATTTGCATTTTGGGTTTTTTTTTTTAGATTCCCTACATGAGGAAGTTTTCAATGGCACTTACTCAGCCTGTTGCAAACTAGTTACCACAAATAGCTATGCTGAGCTGACCTCCTCATGTTGGTCTAGAAAATGTCTGTTGCAATTTACTTTGTTCTGTGCTTGAGTTCATACTGTTCTGAGAACCCTCTGATGTTGAAGTGGCTGCTGTTGATTCTGACTGAAACAAGAATGACTTTCAAGTTGTGTGAAACCTTAAAAAGCCTCCCCTACTGAACAGAAGATATTGGCATTTATGTGCTGCCTGCATTGCAATATCAAGCATGCTGTGTGGTAGGAGCACCCTGTGGCTTTGTTGGACAGTCATTTTGTGCTTTCTGCCCTGTAGCAGACTCATTCTAGAGTCCTGTTTAACTATTTCTTTGGCTTATAGATGTCCAACCAAATGGATGAATGGATGGATGCATTATTCCAGACATAAGCTGACAATATTTGCTTATATGTTCATCTGTTGCTTTATAACCATGGTAATATGTGTAATCTTTCAGATTTAAATTAAGCACCCCCCTTTTCCTCAAAATTACATATTATGGGAAAGGGTTTCATCACTTTCAAATAAGATATGCCAATCACCAGACAATAATTATAAGTAGAAATTAACACAAAATGACAAATATCTGCTTTTAATGAGAGAGAACTAGAATCTTAGAAAAACAGAGCACCAAGGACATCAAAGATTAATCTTCAGTAATTTAGTGTTGAAATAACTGAAGGATAATATCACTATTGACTGAACTATAGTGTCCTTAGCAAAAAGCTTGTCAGGACTAATAAAATCCAACACAAAATTGATACAGGGAATCGTGACCCTACATGTTAACCACTACACTGGGTTTTCCCCATTCAGAGTAGGTAATTAATTAATTTCAACTGGAGAATGTCTGCCAGGTCTGTAATTAACAATATGTATACCTACCATACTCTCACCCTCATCCTCCAGTATGGTAAGAGTGTGCAAGGTGATTAGTGAAGCCAGATTGTAAATATGCCTCCTGGTTGTTCCTTCTTCCACCTTAAACTCTCTCAGCCTCCAACCCCCTCCCACATTCCTTATCACGTTCCTAATGAGAGAATATTTTTTTTTTCCCAACTAAAGCATAAAATACTGGTTTTCTTCATTTTCTTGAAAAGATGTTTTACTATACATCTATTTCTTGAATCATAAGTAAACTTTGAGTAAGTTTTATGTTGGTTTATTACTCTAATACAAGACATGACAAAAATGCTCATAAAATGCATATTCTATGTATTTTAAAGAAAAGAAAGTGAAGTCGCTCAAGTCGTGTCCAACTCTTTGCGACCCCATGGACTATAGCCCACCAGGCTCCACCATCCATGGGATTCTCCAGCTGAGAATACTGGAGTGGGGTGCCATTGCCTTCTCCAGGGGATCTTCCCAACGCAGGCATTGAACCTGGGTCTCCCATATTGCAGGCAGATGCTTTAACCTCTGAGCCACCAGGGAAGCTCTATGTATTTTAGTCATGCTTATTTTTTAACTTGTGAAGTATTTGATAAATGATAATTAAAAGTACACAGTAAAGATACCACATGTTTGATTTCTTCAAGATTCTGACCTGGCGTCTGTATAATGTAGGTGGCCCAATAAAATAATCACATAGCTGGAAAAATAAAAAATGTACCATATGTGAAATGACATGAGTGGAATTCAATCAGAATATTTAACTGGCTTTACTACTTCTTAGTTGTGTTTCCTTGGAAATATTAGTCAGCTTCTCTGTAATTGCCTTGCTTCTTCTATGAAAAGAAGATAGAGAATACTACCAATATGGTGAGCACATCATTATAAGTGTATTTTAGGTATGTGTATTAAATATAAGGGCTTCCCAGGTAGCTCAGTGGTAAAGAACCCACCTGTCACTGAAGGAGACATGGGTTCGATCCCTGGGTCAGGAAGATCCCCTGGAGAAGGAAACGGCAACCCACTCTAATATTCTTGCCTGGAGAATCCCATGGACAGAGGAGTCTGGTGGGCCACAGGCCACAGGGTCACAGAGTTGGACACGACTGAAGCGACTGAGCATGCATGCATTTGTTATATTTCTAATATATTTCAAATATTAATTTTCTTAAAGCCAGAAAAAGCCCTGAGTTCTTCAGGCAGCATTCCTACAATCTCAACAAACTATTTATTTTTGACACAGCGTTTATTTTGGAGGAACTTCAAGAAAATTTGGATAAATAAAAATGCTGAGCTTTGTAAATGAACATGATTATCCATAAAATGGTGAATATCATGCTAAATTATTAGCAAACAATCATCTATTTGGTTGCAGATGTGCAGAAGAAAAGTTGGAGCTATCAGCAAAAACTATGCATAAAGGAAAAAAGATAAATAAGGAACGTTATTTTGTCATATTTAAGTAGGAAACTTTTGTTAGTAGGAACTAATTTTATTGCTCTCTATTATTCTGACTGTAATATTAACTCAGAAAGTAAATAAGTTGGCTAAACATTTCTCTGTAAAAATATTCATTCAGAATATAGCAAAACAGAAACAGACACACAGATACAGAAAACAAACTAGTGGTTACCACTGGGGAGAAGGAAGAAAGGAAAGCAGAACAGGAGCAGGGGATTAAGAGGTACAAACTACCATGCATAAATAACTAAGCTATAAGAATATGTTATACAGGACAAGGAATATAGCCAATATTTTATAACATTAAATGGAGTAAAATCTATAAAAATATTGAATCACTATGTTGTATACCTGAAACTAATGTAATACTGTAAATCAACTATACTTCCAAAAAATCCATTCACATATCACTTTTTATAAGTTTTATGTATTCATTTGGCTGCATCAGGTCTTATTTGCAGCACGTGGAGTTTTAGTTGCAGTGTGTGGGCTCTCTAGTTAATGGAGCAAAGGCTCTCCAGGTGGTGCTAGTGGTAAAGAACCCTCCTGCCAATGCAGGACATTTAAGAGTCCTGGGTTCAACCTCTAGGTCAGCAAGATTCCCTGGAGGAGGAACTCGCAATCCACTCCAGTATTCTGGCCTGGAGAACCCCCATGGACAGAGGAGCCTGCTGGGCTATGGTCCACAAGTTCACAAAGAGCCGAACACAACTGAAGCAATGGAGCACATATGGTTTCTTAGTTCCTTACCAAGCCTTGAACATAACCCCTGCATTTGAAGGGGGATTCCTAACTACTGGACCACCAGGGAAGGCCCCACTCATACGTTATTAGTTGAAGTAGCTCTTAAGAAGAACTTGCTTCAAACTCACCGTTATTTCTTTCTTTTTTTTTCTTTTTGGTGGTTTAAGCTTTCTTTTTTTTTTTCTTTATTAGTTTTGCCATACAATGACATGATATCACCATGGGTTTACATAGGCTCCCCCTCCAGAACCTCCCTTCCTCCTCCCTCCCCCCGGGAAATCTCGTTGCACCAGCCCCGAGCATCAATCCTGGGCTGGCGATTGACAGAACTTATTCAAATAGTTGTATTTTGAATTGGGATTTTCTTTTAAGTTGTCCATACCAATCCAAGACTTAGTTCTTCCTAAATTTATAGATCATCACATTTTTGTGCACTCAGCTCTGATATAAACCAAAAAAGTTTCTGATTTCAGGGTCTTTGTTTTCTTTTTTTCTTGTCTTTACTATTTCATTACAGAATAAATATAGAATGTCCCACTCTAGCAAGATGTTAGACTAAGGAATCTTTAACATACTTTTACTACAACTATGTTGAAATGCTGGATAAACTAACAGAAATATATCTTAAATAAATAACTAAGCCCACAAAATAGAGATACCCTCTCTCAAATTGATAGACACAATGAGATGACTAAAAACCAGAGCTAAAGTACTTGAGTCAATCTGGTATTGCAGCTGTGTGTGTCTCCCCAATGGGGAAGGAGACAGAGGAATCAAGAGTGAGTGGCTGATCTTAGTACCATATACACTTGAGGTTTCAGGTCAAATTAGACTTAAAATATGCCTTTAGTCATGAGGAGCAAAGGCAGCATTATTTTTTTTTAAGCCATATTTTTAAAGAACAAAATAGAACTTTAAGAAATGGACATCTCTGTATCATATGAAAAACTGAACACAAGTTTATTAGCATATGCAACAAAGTTGAAGGATTACATGAATTACATAGATTACATGAATGTGAGATCATTAGGAAGACTTCAGAATTCAGCAGAGATTAAAGAGAGAATATTTGAAAGAGCTTTACAGGCATCAAGAGTTAGACATCAAATACATACATATAAAATAAGAATCCCAGAAGGGGAAAAAACGGAAAGAGGCACTATTGCAAAGTAATTGCAGTAGCGTTGAGAATGTCCACATTCCTCCCATTACAGGGTGGGGCCCACTTATCTTTCTGCTTAATACAGATTAGCCTGTGACTGCTTTGAGCAAAGGAGTACAGTGAAGCCAGTTCTGTACTTAGCCTTTCAATGATTATCCACTTGCCCTTGCTGGCTGGGAGCCCTGAGCTGCCATATAAGAAGTCTAAGTACTGAGCAGACCATATGGAGTGATTTTGAGATGACATGGAAAGGGTGAGTGGCCTGGCAGAAAACAGTCTTCAAATCATCTCTACCAAGCACTGACTTATTTGTACCCTCTAGATCAGACTTCACCCGATAAATATCCCTGAGTGATCTCTCTATGCAACGTGGAGCAAAAACATTACCCTGCTGAGTCCTGTAAGAATCAGGAAGCACAAAATCATGAGATATCTTTAAATGTTTGTGATTTAGAGCTGTAACATCTTGAGGCACTTTTTAAAGGCAGCAATAGATACCTGGAACAGAAATAATGGCCAAGAATTTTCCAAAATGAACAAAATATGGAATCCTTAGATGGAAGAATTACATCAAGTTCCAAATAAGAGAAATAAAATTAATTTCCACCTAAATTCATGGTTGTAGCCAGAAGAACAAGAGCAAAGTGAGCTCTTCAATAAAGCAAAAAGGTAGACTGCATATAAATAATTTTAAGACTGAAACAGATTCCTTAATAGAAAGAAAAGAGATGAGAATATAATGGATTAACACCTTTAAGTGATGTGGGTTATCTGTAAACCCAGAACTCTACATCTTGCCAAATATTCAAGATTGAGATCAGAATTAAGACAACTTCTGTCCTAAAAGATTGATAACTCAGAAGGACTAGAGATGCATGAAACAATAATAAAAACAAATAGCAATATTCACCTGTGAGGAAACAAAACAAAACAGAAAATGACAAGTAAAACTAAGCATCTTTTTATATGTTCCCCAAAGTCTCATTAGCATATGAGCATAACTTATCTTAATTATGCACAACTATCACTATTGTTATTTTTTCCTGATACTTTATGCTTGATAGAAATAATACTTTATCTCATGTAAACTCAGCAATTCAAAGATAAAAATGGAGGATGGGATAAATTGGGGGACTGGGATTGACACATATACACCCTTGATACTATGTATGAAATAGTTAACTAATATAGCACAGGGAACTCTACTCAATGCTCTGTAGTATCTTAATGGGGAAGAAATTCAAACAAGAGGAGAATGTATGTATACATATAACTGAGTCACTTGTACAGCAGAAACTAACAAAACATTGTAAAGCAACTATACTTGAATAAAATTTTTAGAAGAAAAAAAAGATGAAATAGGAATTAAATTCCTCATATAACAGAAGAAAACATGCATTAAATAAATAACTCATCAGCATCTGAACAGCTATTAAAATGTAGAGATGAAGTTTGAACTGATTCAGTCGTTTCAGATAGTGAGCAGACTCTCAGATATACAGGCTCTTATGCATTCTTTTCGGCCATCCCCCCTCACATTTCAAGTGGCTTTGTTTTAAGCAGCTTTAGATGCTTTATCTCTATTTCTCTATTCATGCTCCCAATATACCCCCACTGCTCCTTTGCCACCAAACACCAATAACAGCATACCAAAATTTGTTCATTCTGAAAACAGAGAAATACCAGTCACCAAAACTACTTTTCCAAGACAAAATGATTGTGGAAAAGTTAAAGTGTAAATGAGCTTGCATATGAACCCTGTACATGGAGCATAAATGTCTGCCTCTGAAGGATGGAGGTGTTGCTTTCTTTCAGTCTAGCAGAGGACAATAGCTACTCTCATTGTATTTATTTATTTTTATTTGACTGTGCCAGGTCTTAGTTGTGGCATGTGGGATCCTGTTCTCTGGCCAGGGATTGAACCTAGGCCCTCTGCATTGGGAGCATGGCAACTTAACCACTGGACCACCAGGAGCATAAAATGCTACTCCATTTTACTAATAAAATCGATAATAATGGAGCCTAACCAAACAATATAACTAAACGGAGATAATTAAGCAGTTAAAAAAAGAAGAGATTCAAAATAATGTCCAACGCTTCTGAAGATATTATGTCAACTACCACTCACCCATGATGACTACCTTAGGTTGGGAGAATCTATGACATCTGACATGTGTTATGTGCTATGACATGTTTAGTCGCTCAGTGGTGTCCAACTCTTGGCATCCCTGGGGACTGCAGCCCACCAAGCCTCTCTGTCCATGGGATTCTCTAGCCAAGAATACTAGAGTGGGCTGCCATTCCCTTCTCAAGGGGATCTCCCCAACCCAGGGATCGAACCCAGGTCTCTGACACTGCAGACAGATTCTTTACTGTCTGAGCCACCAGGGAGTCATGATGTCTGACATAGGAAGTTGCTACTAGGGATGATTTTTGGTCTCTTGTTAGGAAAACATCATGTGTCCAAGTGAAAACAACTCCAAATGATAGGAGCCAATATTGATCTACTGATCACTTAAAATTCTCTACTCCATGAACTATTACTTCATACAGATGCAATAACTGGGTACCTCTGTGGAATGTGGAGAAGATGTGACTCATGTTAAAGTGAAAGTCGTTCAGTCGTGTCCAACTCTTTGCGACCCCATGGACTTATACAGTCTATGGAATTCTCCAGGCCAGAATACTGGAGTGGGTAGCCATTCCCTTCTCCAGGGGATCTTCCCAACCCAGGGATCGAACCCAGGTCTCCGGCATTGCAGGTGGATTCTTTACCAGCTGAGCCACGAGGGAAGCCATGTTAAAATCAAAGTCAATATATGCAGAGGATGGGATTCAGGATACACGCATCCTTCCACTAGACCTCCTAAAAAGAACAGTTCTGAGTGAACTAATAAAAGTTAATTCTAGTGGCAATGTTATTAAGGGAGGCAAAGTGGAGCAGAGGCCTGAGCATGTGCTAGGGTGTATGCTAAGTCACTTTAGTCGTGTCCAAGTCTTTGAGACCCCATGGACTGTAGCCCGCCAGACTCCTCTGTCCATTGAATACTCTAGACAAGAATACTGGAGTAGGTTGCTATTTCTTCCTCCAGAGTATCTTCCTGACCCAGGGATGGAACCTGTGTCTGTTACATCTCCTGCACTGGCAGGCAGGTTCTTTCCCACTAGTGCTAGCTGGGTAGCCCAGCAGGGACTTTAAACCTGGAGGTAGGAGAAAGGGATGTACAACTAAGAAGACTCTTCTCTGTGCTCCTTCATTGTTCATTTTGAGCTTTATTTCCTTAGCTTATATTGTAGAAAATGACACCTAAAACACTTGCAATTTGTGTGAATGTTGAGGACAAAGCTAAAGAGAGAATGAAGATGAAAACACGTACCATGGATTTGAGCATGCTGTAGCTATTTAAAACAGCACATGAATTGTTTATTGACTAAAAATTAATCATCCTGTTTGAGAAAGAAAGCTAGTAAAGAAAACAAATGTAGGCATCATGGATATGGGCATTAAAACTATTTAAAGAATTGGGCATGTGCTCTCATAAAGGGAGACAGAAATGTACTTATTAAATTTTGTCATACTATTTTTCCTATTAATTTTAATTAGATCCTATTAAATATTCAAGGATTCCTTTTAGTGGTTACCAGGCTTACTATTTATATGTATTATTAATTGTAGATGGAACTTCTCTCTTGTTAGATGTGCTGTCTTTGGGGGTATTTTGTTTCATTTAAGTTTTGTTCAAATGTAGGACCCCATGGCAGGTCCCCAAAGATTACATCACAATGCTGTATATACTGTGCAGAGAGTACAGGTATTTCTCTCAATGAGGACTTTGCTCTGGCTACGGTAACTCTTGTCAGAATTCTTGTTGAGTCAGATATCTAATATCCATTCTCAGTGATGGTCACAGGTGCAGAAAGTTAACACTGGTCATTAAAACAAAAATGATCTCCCTAGAGAACTAAGGAATGTTCCTCTCCAATGATGGTTTGTGTACTGAATATTTATGACCTCTTCAAAAATAATCCATCCAAATAGGAAATCAGTCCCTATAAGAGAAGCATTTAAGCATGAAAAAAAAATTTACGGAGGCTGAGATCTAAACTCATCCTATAGATGGAGATGGTGACAAAAAGTGAAACTTAAGCCTGTGGGAAATAGGTGAATTAAGTATTCTGCTTACTTAATTTTTTATTCACTTGTTTATCTTTCATTTGTGCATTTTCCAGAGTGGATTACTGTAACAGAAAAGTTTTCCTGAAGGAAATGACAAGTAGGCTTTAGTGGGAAACAAAAAAGGAAAGATATTCCTAATTCCTATACTCGGAAGCAGTTTGAAGTGGCCTATTAACTGGAAATTCCAGAGATGAACAGTAATTTAGAGGTAGTGGAAAAAAGTACCTTTGATGAGTGGCTACAAATAAGGTCAGAGAACTGTGCAGTGATATACCATGGAAGGACTTCTGTGCTAAATTATGAAGTTTGAAATGTGTTCAGAAAATTACAAAGAGGCATTGAAAGATGATGCATTAAGTGTTCTAATGCTGCTGTAAAAAATTCCCACAAATTCGGTCACTTTAAACTACACGAATTTATCATCTAACATTTCTGGAGGTCCCAAGTCTGAAAGCAGTCTCCCTAGCTTGAAGTCAGAGTGTCGGCTTGGCTGGTTCCTTCTGTAGCTTCTAAGAGGGGATCCATTCTCTTTGCCTTCTTCTAAAGGCTGCCTGAATTCCTTGATTCATGGCTCTTTCCTCACACCGCCCCTACCTCTTCCTTCCACCATCATTTCTCCTACTAACTCTGATCCTCCTGCCTCACTGTTAGAAGGATCCCTGTGATTAACCTAGGCCCACCTGGAAAATCTGGGATAATCTCCCCATCAGCATTCTTAACTTAATCATATCTGCAAAACTCTTTTAATCTTGTTAAAGATTTGGGGAATTAAGACATGAATATCTTCCGGAAGATATTATTCAGTTTACCAGAAACTCTACACAGAGATACAACATGATAAACTTTATATTTTAGAATGAACCCTCTGATACCACGGGCATTAGAGAAGGATCAGTCTGGTGGAAGGGGACCAAGAGGCAGTTGCTGAGCTCCTGAAGAAAAGTAGCTTATATCTACTGATGTTCAATGTTTGGCTCTAAGACTACTGTGCCCCATTTCCTTCACAGGAGTAAATGAGGAATAGCGAAAAAATGTGTATAAGGTGCCTTTTAACAGACTTTAGAAGCTAACTAAATCGGGAGAGAAGTGAGGAGTAGAGGTAAGGGAGTGATTAAAGTCTCCAAATTTGAATCAAAGTTATTAGATAATGTGAATTTTAGGAAAACAGAAGAGTGAAGAAGAAAATAAATTCAAAGACCCTATTAGTTTATAGAGAATCAATGTGCAAATTTGGAAAAGATGCCCCCTGCTTCCCCTGGACGGATGCTCTCCCATAGGCACACAGCTTGGTCACATAACCATGCCTTTAGAGAGAGGAAATTGTGTCCCCTTCTCTCAGTTAAGACTCTGTCAGAGCACAGTGGAAGCCAGCCACAGACCACAGTCATAATATTTCCTGAGCTGTTCTGCATTAATCAAAGCATCAGTGAACTTAGATGGAGTTGTCTATTGGCAATAGAGTTAAAAAGAAAAAAAAGAAAAAAAAAAAAAAAACCTCTGGATGCTAGTTTATATCAGCAGAAAAATAACAGATGAATGTATAGGCTGGCTAAGAGTGTATGGCCAGCAAAGAAAGTATTAATAACTAACTTCAAGAGGCAATCAAGTTTAAAGATACAATGTTCAACACCACAGCATCAGTGCTTCTATCAGAATGGGACAATCTCTTGTTGCAGAGACATTCTAGGTGAGTATCTAGCGTGTTTAGTCTTGCTTATGACAACAGTGGGCAGTTATCATTTTGCTTGTTTGTATTTTTACAAAAATGTTGATGTATTAAATGTAAACCATTTGGGGATCAACAATAAGAAATAGAGGAGAGCTAGATGATTTGATATCAGCAAAAGAGAGATTGGTAAAAGGGCAACTGGGGCATATAAACCACGGGTGAAACAGATAGAAAACCCTTTGATGCATAATTAAATCCAAGTCTCTTAGAAACCTCTGGACAGGAAAAGAGGCAGAAACATTGGAAAAGGAGAAAATAGAAACATTTACATGAAAATATTGTTGATTTTTTAACCAATTTATTTTTTAAATGAATTAATTCCAAGAAATGATGCTTCATCCTGATTATTTAAACCCGTGAAATGTTTTGACATGGGAAAATGCATCCCCTTCAGTTCCATTTGTGGAATTTAGTTATTTATTCAATATATGTATTTCATTTAAACTTCGGCTGATTTGAGACACCCAACTCTCCATTGGGAGGCACTTGGCTTTTCTCATAAATGTGTAATTTTCAGCTCGAAGAAACATTTGCACCTTCAGGGAGCAATATATTCTCTTCTCCCAGTGGTTTCTTATTTTATTTACCCTGTCAAATAGCCAACAAGAACATTTTCTCATACTGTACTGAGCCTAAGTGAAGTTCAAGCATTCAGTTTGCCCAACTTTTAGAGGAAATAAGAAAATACTTTCTAGCAAAGTAACTAATAATAGCTCTTACTGAGCCATAAGCCACCTGTTTGGACTTATCAATCAAATTAGCTTTTAGAATAAAGACCTAGAATTTTCTTAAATATAATGCATTACCAAAGTGTTCACATTTTTGCATTTGGCATGGAGGTAAAATGTTGGGAGGAAAGGATCTAAATTTTAGCTCATACATTTGTTAATTGCTCCATTTTGGAGGAAACTAACCGTGAAGAAGGAGAAATGCTATTTCTCTTACTGGTCATTTAGTGAGCTACATAAAAGTGAATATGGCAAGTTCTGATTCTTTGGATTGTTATTTGTTGAAAATGTCCAGAAATAAAGCTATCAGAAGTGTTTCTTTTAAATGAATATTGAATAGAAGCTAGTGGCATTTATCCAAAAAAGTAATTTCTTCCTTACTTAGAATGGGCTTAGTTAGAGGGGAAATCCTGTTTCAGGGCCATTTTTTCCTCCCCTCATTTGTGCCCAAAGCATACTGTATGTAGAGCTATCATGCCATGGACCCAGTAATAGTTATGCTGTAGACAGTTTCCACCTGACTGCATTTCTATTACTGCAGATAACCTTCAACTCAGGAACAGCATTCACAATTTATAAAGAATTTAGAAAAAAAGAAGTCTTCCATATAAATCCAGAATTCTAACTGTGTGAAGTAAGGATAAATTGCGTAACTTTTAAAGCAAATGTGAAATCTTTCTGAGTGTGATCCTCATGGGAAGGAATGCTAAATTGCTGCTCACCGTGAAAGTTTTCCTCAGTGTGCTCTTATTTTTCTCAGGTGTCGAAAAGTTTGCAAGACATTTCCCTGATAATTCCCATAGGGCATGGAGAACAAGATTTACTTTGATTAGAAGAGGCTGATGATGAGGAATCTGGTTTAGCAACAGGCCCTGACAAAGAATAAAGGCTGGTTAGTTTTGTTAACCTGGATCAAGCAGACCACAGATTGACTCATGGAATCTGGTTCCACGAAGAAGCATTGGAGAACTGGACTACACTTAAGCAGACAGCCTAAAGTATTCAGGAGCTAGGCACAGCAGACCTGGCTTGTATTGCTGACCTCTTAATAATGTATCGTGTAACCTCTGGCAAGCAAATTAATACCTCCATTCCTCCTTTCCCTTATCTGTAGAAAAGTGACTTCAATTGCTTGATCCAGAAGATTCTCAATTCCAAGCTTCTTAGTTTGAAGGAGGAGCAGAATTAGTGAGCCTATGATACAAAGAAGTTGTTTGTTCTCTGATCTCTTTGCTGTCCTTTCATTTGTGGGTAGAGTAGTGCTTCCACATATCTGCTTCCATCCAGAGGAAAAGAAGGAAAATAGTCACTAGGTCCTTTTATATTCATATTTTATAAAAGTGAAGGACTATATAAATCAACAGGGCCTGCCAGAATTATAGCGTTTTTTATAATTGCACTGGGCTAGCCTTAGCTGTAAGTTTCAGCCATCCATTCAAGCATTCATCCATCTATCCTCCATCAAAATATCCATTGAATCAATATGTACGATGTACTTATTTTCTGGCTACATAAATACTATAAATACACTGGTCAACAAGACAGGCTTGTTCTTTCTTCAGGGAATTGAGAGTAAATCAGTGGGACCATGTTAACAAACGATTAATTTTAATTACATATGTGAAAAGGGTTGTTTGAGAAATACAGAGAGTAGTAGCAATGACTAATGAGCAGTTTTTTCTTCATGTAAGAACAGACCTGATTATCCCCACACAAATTAACTTCTTTATTCAAAGGAAGGTAGCGGCACAAGCTGATCGAAAAGTTAAGAATGAAATCCCTTTTTCAATGTCCAGACACTTGACCTGTATGCAAGATCATATTATCACAACAGTTACACTTCTGGCTTCTGAATAACAAAGAATTACATTTATAAAACTCTCCATGCCTGTTGCAACTTCCAAAGAGGCCTTGGGAAAGACTTTGCCCTTGCAAAGTCATCCAGAAGAAGAGTAACCTTTAATTTCAAATTGATATTCCAAGTATACTAAGGCAATAAAGAAGAACAATAACAATCAAATCCTAAAGGAACTAACAGAATCAGCCTTTATTTGGCAGAGAATGGCATGCAATTATAAAGTGATCAAGACTCCATACCTATACATTTAATTAAGAATAAAGATGGGTGAGTACTGAAATACTAATGAGAAAACTTAGACTTCCTTCTAATGAGATTTCACAGTTATGACCCAAATATCTCATTCTAGATTATGTTGACTAACCATCTGTCCTGGTTTACAAGAGACTGAAGGATGTCGGACTTTTAATGCCAAACCAGGAAAATTGTGGGCCAACTGAGGAGAGCTGTCTTCTAACATATCTTCTATAAAGTAATAATAATGCAAGCCTAATTTTGCAAGGTTCTAAACTTATTCAATTTATGCTCTCAAAGCGCTGGCAAACCATGAATTGTGGCCACCCACTCTTTTGTAAAGGATATTTTAGAACCCACTAATCTATCAACAAAGTAATGTTCTTAGCAGGGACTATTTGCCCAAAGTAGTACCAGGGAATAAACATGCAGAAACTCTAGTCATCATAGTTATTTATTTCCACTTTGTAAGGTGTACCTCTTCTTTGCATAATCATAAGTAAACAGCAAAATCTATCAGCTGGCTGCCACACATATGGCTTAACTAGCACTGTGGTTAGTGATTCTAGCTGTTTCTGAGCAGTCTCTATTCAAAGTTACTTAGTTAGAACACGTCAACATCAGTTAATCTTTCTGAGCGTTGGTTTCCTCACTTAAAAAAAAAAAAAAGTTTGACTGTCATAGATGAACCAGTGGAAAGTAAGTTGCTAATAACCACATTACAGGGATACATGGCGGACTTCATTTCATTTTACACAAAGCCCTATTAAAATATGAAATTTTGAAAAATATGGTAATGCCTTTTCAGATAATGAACTGAATTACTGTTTTGGCTCAATCTGGAATAGGTTAGCCATGACTGAGTTATAGAAGCCTAGGCAAGAAAATGAAACAAAAAACCAAAAACCATCCAAACCTTTCCTAAGTTCTTGCTTTTAAAAAAATTAAGCCAATTTCTTGAGATATGATTGACATATAAAGAAATTGTAAATATTTGATATTTACTAATCCATGAGTTCATGGATAAATACACATCCATGACAACATCATCACCATCAAGGCCATAGAAATATTTGTTACTACCCAAAGTTCCCTCCTGCCTCATTTAATAGTAGTAATAGGAATATTAAAATAAAACTTTACCTCTTATCTCACATGCTAGTAAAGTAATGCTCAAAATTCTCCAAGCCATGCTTCAACTGTACATGAACCAAGAAATTCCACATGTTCAAACTGGATTTAGAAAAGGCAGAGGAACCAGAGACCAAATTGCCAACATCTGTTGGATCATCAAAAAAGCAAAAGAATTCCAGAAAAACATCTATTTCTGCTTGCCTTTGACTGTGTGGATCAAAACAAACTGTGGAAAATACATAAAGAGATGGGAATACCAGACCACCTTACCTACTTCCTGAGAAATGTGTATACAGGTCATGAAACAACAGTTAGAATGGAACATGGTTCCAAATTGGGAAAGGAGTGCATCGAGGCTGTATATTGTCACCCTGCTTATTTAACTTATATGTAGAGTGCATCATTTGAAATGGCATACTGGATGAAGCACAATCTGGAATCAAGATTGCTGGGAGAAATATCAATAACCTCAGATATGCAGATTACACCACACTTATGGCAGAAAGTGAAGAGGAACTAAAGAGCCTCTTGATGACAGTGAAAGAGGAGAGTGAAAAAGTTGGCTTAAAGCTCAACATTCAAAAAACTAAGATCATGGCATCTCATCCCATCACTTCATGGGAAATAGATGGAGAAACAATAGAAACAATGACAGATTTTATTTTCTTGGGATCCAAAATCACTGCAAATGGTGACTGCAGCCATGAAATTAAAAGATGCTTGCTCCTTGGAAGGAAAACTATGACAAACCTAGACAGCACATTAAAAAACAGAGACATTACTTTACTGAGAAGGTTTGTATATTCAAAGCTATGGTTTTTCCAGTAGTCATGTATGGATGTGAGAGTTGGACCATAAAGAAAGCCAAGAGCCAAATAATTGATGCTTTTGAACTGTGGAGCTGGAGAAGACTCCTGAGAGTCTCTTGGACTGCATAGATATCAAACCAGTCAATCCTAAAGGAAATCAGTCTTGAATATTCATTGGAAGGACTGGTTCTGAAGCTGAAGCTCTAATACATTGGCCACCTGATGCGAAGAACTGACTCATTGGAAAAGACCCTGATGCTGGGAAAGATTGAAGGTGGGAGGAGAAGGGGATAACAGAGGATGAGATGGTTGGATGCCAGCACTGATTCGATGGGCATGAGTTTAAGGAAGCTCTGAAAGTTGGTGATACACAGGGAAGCCTGACTTGCTGCCATCCATGGGGTCACAAAGAGTAAGACATGACTGAGAGACTGAACTGAACTGAACCTCTTATCAGAGTTTAAGTACACAACATATATTGTTAGCTATAGGTGATATAATAAGAATTCCAGCACTCATTCATCGTATAAAACTGAAACTTTGTACCTTTGACTATCAATTCCCCATTTATCCCTCTCCTTGGCCCTTAATGACCACCATCCTATTCTCTGCTCCGTAAACTGACTATGTTAGATTCCACAAATAAGTGACCCCATTCTGTAACTGTCTTCTGTTTCTGGCTTATTTCACTAAGCATAAGGTCCTCTAGAATGATACATGTTGCCATGAATAGCAACATTTTCTTCTTTTCTAAAGGTTGAGTAATACTGAATTATATGTATATACTATATTTTCTTTATTCATTCATCCATCCAGGGACATTTAGATTGTTTCCATACCTTAGCCTTTGTGAATAATGATGCACTGCCCAGGGACGTGTAGGCATGTTTCTGAAATCCTGATGTCAATTCCTTTAGATAAATATGAGGATTGGAGTTGTTAGATCCCCTGGTAGTTTTATATTTAATTTTTTCAGGCAGGTTCATATTGTTTTCCATAACAGTTGTACCAATTTACATCCCCACCAACAGTTTACCAAACTAATCTTTTCTTTACATCCTAACTAACAGTTGCTTTTTTAATAGTTGTAGTTTCAATGTACATTTTCCTGATGATTAAACGGACTGAGCTCTTTTCATTTACCTGTTGGCCATTTGCATGTCTTCTTTGAAGGAATGTCTACTGAGGTCCTTTGCACATTTTTTAATAGAATTAGTTGCTTTGATTTCTTGTTATTGAGTTGTAGGGCTTCTTAATATATTTTGAATACTAATTTTTTATCAGATATAAGGCTTGCAAAGTTTTCTTTCATTCCATAGGCTATCTTTTCATTGCAACTATTTCTTTTGCTATGCAGAAGATTTTTAGTTCCCCATAATCTCCTCTATTTTTGCTTCTGTTGCCTGAAGTATCCAAAAATTGTTTGTGATTTTGGTGTTGTATCCAAAATCATTGGCAAGACCAAGGTCAAGGAACTTTTCCCCTGAAGTTTCCTATAGAAGTTTTATCATTTCAGGTCCTAAGTTTAAGTCTTTAATCCATTTTGAGTGAAATTTTGTGTATTCTACATGTGGATATTCAGCTTTCCCAACATTATTTACAGAAAAAAATACCCTTTCCCTTTTGGTATTCTTGGCACCCTTGTTGAAGATTAGCAGACTCTGTATGCATGCTTCTTTCTAGGCTCCTGATTCTATTCCACTGGCCTGTTTGTCTATTTTCATGCCAGCACTGTACTGTCCTTGCTTATTCAAGCTTCATAATATAGTTTGAAATCAGTAACTGTGGTACCTCCAGCTTTGTTCATTTTGCTCATGATTGTTAAATAGGGAACTTCTGTGGTTCCATATGAATACTATGATTGCTTCTTAATTTCTGTGAAAAATGGCATTGGAATTTTGTTAAAGATTGCATTGAACCTATAGAGGGTTTGAGTACTATGGGCATTTTAACAATACTGATTCTTCTAAGTTATGGATATAGGATATCTTTCCTTTTATGTGTGTCTTCTTTAGTTTATCAATATATTAGAGATTTCAATGTATAGATCTTTCACCATCTTGGTTAAAAATATCCCTAAATATTTTAATGTTTGATGCTATCATGTTGGTTGCTTTCTTAGTTTATTTTTCATGTAGTTCTAAAATTTTTGGATGGTGTCTTCAGGGTTTTATACGTGAAAGATCATGTCATCTGTAAACAAAGACAATTTCACTTCTCTCTTCCTTTTTACTTTGTATGTGTTTTCTTCTTTTCTAATTGCTCTGGCTAGAACTGTTCATACTATGTTGAATAAAAGTGGTGACAGTAGGTACCCTAGCTTGTTCCTGATCTTAGAGGAAAAGCATTTAACATTTCACCACTGAGTATGATATTAGCTGTTGGTTTATCATTTAAAGGTCTCTATTATTTTGGGGTACATTTCTTATACATCTAATTTGTTGATAATTTTTAATCACAAAGTGATGTTAAATTTTATTAAATTCTTTTTCTGCATTTACTAAAATTATGTGAATTTTATTCTTCATTGTGTTAATGTACTGTATAACTTTTATTGATTTGTGTGTGGTGAACCATTTATCCCAAGGATAAATCCTACTTGATTACAGTGCACAATCCTTTTAACGTGCCACTGAATTCATTTTACTAGTATTTTGTTGAGGATATTGTTGCTCATCAAGGATATTGGCCTATAATTTTTTTTTCTTGTGGTGTCCTTGCCTGGCTCTGTTATGAATTTATTGTTGGTCTTGTGAATGAGTTTGGCACTGCTCTTTCCTCCTCAATTTTTTGGAATAGTTTGAGAAGAATGGTGTTAATTCTTCTTTAAATATTCAGCAAACTTGGATTGGAACTAAGATGGCGGAGGAATAGGACGGGGAGACCACTCTCTCCCCAATAAATACACCAAAAGAACTTTAAAAGACCGTGCAAACTCCATAAAACAGGATCTAAATGCTGGCAGAGGACATCGGGCATCTGAAGGGATGGCCCATTGCCGACGAGAGGAGGTAGGACAAAAGAAAAAAGAGAGAGAAAAAAGTAAAGGGAGAGACAGAGTTGGGGGCAGGGATCCATCCCAGAAGGGGAGTCTGGAATAAAGAGGAAAAAAAAAAAAAGAGGAGAAAGGTTTCCGAATACCAGGGAGCATTCTCTCAGGTGGATTTGCGGTGAATCTTGGAGAGCAAGATAGCTGGGAGTAAAAGCAGATTAATAATTAAGCCCTGCAAGCTACATCTGAAGGCAAAGGGAAGCAGCAGCTGGACGCCCCACCCCCCACTAGCCAAAGCGGACTGCTCAGGGAGGGGCGGGCCGCGCCCTCAGGGAACGGAGCAGCCTGCGCGACCCAACCCAGGGGGCTAACCGGAGATAGACTGAGAAGTAGCCTTCCCCAGGAAGAGCCCCCCTGCCAGGCCCACGCAGAGCAAGGAGAGGTGTGGAGTCGGCAGAGAGGCGGCCGGCCGGGCGGCACAGAACAAAGGGCGTGCGGAGTCGGCAGAGAGGCGGCCGGCCGAGGAGAACTGGGCGCTTGTGGGCCGCGGACCAGCCCAGCCCCCGCCCGAGTGCAGCGGGCATAACCCAGCCTCGGGGAGACCAAAGGGAGAGGCGGAGTCGGCAGGGAGGCGGCCGGCTGGGCGGAGCTGGGCGCCTTCGGGCTTCGGACAGACCCAAACCCTGCCCGAGACCAGCGGGCATAGCCCAGCCCCGGCGAGGCTTTCGCGGCCAAATTGCGCACAGAGCTAGGTGCTAACCAAGACTACTGGGGATTCTGGACGGATCGGCACTCTGCACACCTAAGAAGATGTGCTTAGCTGCACGTAGGGAAAGCTGAGCGGTTGGGCCGGGGGAGGGGAGAAGCCACACTCCCCAACTGCACCGGGCGGACGACAGAGAGCCGAGCAGAAGGGGCAGGGGAAGTGCACTCAGCAGGAGCAGGGCAAACCCCAGAGCGCTGAATAGACACATAAAAGACCAGCAAACAGAAGACGCTTAAGCTAGCAGAGCCAACAGCTTTGGAACTGTCAGGAGTAGCAGATTAAATCCCTGCAGGTGGCGCAGACTGCATAGAAAGGAGTCTATAGACCCTGAGAAGTACGAGCCGGACCAAGGAATTGTCTGAAAAATAAACTGACCCCTCGCTGTACGCACCAGCACCAGAGAAAGCCTTAGTTATAACTGTACTAGGAACATCTTTTAAATTTTTAAAACTTTTTTATACCCCTTTTTTTTTTTAGAATTTTTTTTAGAATTTTTAAGTCCCCTATAACCTTGTTATTTTCTTTCTTTCTTTTCCTTTATTTTTTTTTTCCCTTTTTTTTAATCTCCTCTTTCTCCCTTATTGTATTCTCCGTCCTATCTCCTTTCTTACCTTTTATATCTCCACTTTATTCCCCTTTTTTAAATTTTTTTTTTTACTGATTTGTTGTTGTTGTTGTTGTTGTATTTTCTTATCATTCTTTCTTTCTTTTTTTTGTAATAGTATTTTTGAGAATCCAGTCTTTACTCTAGATTTTTAATCTTTGCTTATTAGTATTTGGTATCAACTTTGTACCTTTAAGGATCCAAGCTCCAGTACCCATTGCTACCTGGGAGTGAGATCATTGGCTGGACTGCTCTCTCCCCATTCTTGTTTCTCCTCTTTTTTTTTTTTTCTCTTCTTTATCTTTCTTTCTATCTTTTTTTTGTAATAGTATTTTGAGAATCCCGTCTTTGCTCTAGATTTTTAATCTTTGCTTATTAGTATTGGGTATCAACTTTGTACTTTTAAGGATCCAAGCTCCAGTACCCATCGTTACCTGGGAGTGAGACCATTGGCTTGACTGCTCTCTCCCCATTCTTGTCTCTTCTTTTTTTTTTTCTTTCTTTTCTTTTCTTTTTTCTCTCTTTTCTTCTCCTACCAAGACACCTTCAACGTCCCCTTCCCCTGTATATTCTCTACCCAACTCTGGGACTCTGCTTGAGAGTTACCAG
>ML663025.1:3042508-3167874 GCA_007570785.1 Antilocapra americana
CTGGACTGCTCTCTCCCCATTCTTGTTTCTCCTCTTTTTTTTTTTTTCTCTTCTTTATCTTTCTTTCTATCTTTTTTTTGTAATAGTATTTTGAGAATCCCGTCTTTGCTCTAGATTTTTAATCTTTGCTTATTAGTATTTGGTATCAACTTTGTACCTTTAAGGATCCAAGCTCCAGTACCCATTGTTACCTGGGAGTGAGACCATTGGCTTGACTGCTCTCTCCCCATTCTTGTCTCTTCTTTTTTTTTTTCTTTCTTTTCTTTTCTTTTTTCTCTCTTTTCTTCTCCTACCAAGACACCTTCAACGTCCCCTTCCCCTGTATATTCTCTACCCAACTCTGGGACTCTGCTTGAGAGTTACCAGCTGTGAAGAACACTGAAATAACTGACCACTGGCTGGATCTGTCTCTATCCATCTGACTCTCTCCTTTCTCTCTCTGGTCAATTCTGTCTCCTTCCCTCTTCACATTTCGATATAACTCTGTGAACATCTCCAAGGGATCCAGGCTGTGGAGGGCACACAGAGGAGCAATCACTGGCCACTTCACTCCCTTACCATCGGATTCCTCTCTTCTCCTTCTGGTTCATGCCATGTAACTTTGTGTACCCGACAGGGTGTCCCTCACTGTGAAGAAACTTCTCATCACTAAACTAGAGGTTCTGCCACCATCAGTGCGGAGATAAAAGAGCCCTGAGGCTACTGGAAGACAGGAGGCTAAACCCAGACCCTGAGAATTCCAGAAAACTCCTGGATCCAAGGGTTAATTAATCGATAGGAACTCATCAACCTCCTCCACACCAAAACTGAAATCAATCAACCCCCAAGGGCCAACAAGCTCCAGAGTAAGATATACCAAGCAAATTCTCCAGCAACGCAGGAACACTACCAGGAGCTTCAATATACAGGTTGCCCAAGGTCACACCAAGTCCACCGACACCTCAAATCTCTTTACTGGACACTCCATTGTTAGTTACAGTGAGGAAACCCAGATCCACCCACCAGAACACCACACAAGCTTTCCCATCCAGGAAACTTCTACAAACCACACATCTAACCCCTCCCATAGTGAGGAACCCCCACAATAAAGGGGCAACACAGCAAGATAAACAAGATGAAAAGGCAGAGAAATACCAAGCAAGTAAAGGAACAGGATAAATATCCCCTAGACCAAACAAAAGACGAAGAGATAGGATGTCTACCTGACAAAGAATTCCGAATAATGCTAGTGAAAATGATCCAAAACCTGGAAAATAAGTTGGAGCTGCAGTTCAATAACCTGCAGGCAAGGATTGAGAAGATGCAGATAAGCTTTAACAAGGACTTAGAAGAAATGAAAAAGAGTCAAAATACAATAAATAATGCAATAAATGAGATCAAAAACACCCTGGAGGGAACCCACAGTAGAATAACAGAGATAGAAGACAGGATAAGTGAGGTAGAAGACAGAATGGCAGAAATAAATGAAACAGAAAGGAAAAATGAAAAAAGAATTAAAAGAAATGAGGACAATCTCAGAGACCTCTGGGACAATATTAAACGCACCAATATTCGAATCATAGGAGTCCCAGAAGAAGAAGACAAAAAGAAAGACCATCAGAAAATTCTTGAAGAGATAATTGTTGAAAATTTCCCTAAATTGGGAAAGCAAATAACATCTCAGGTCCAAGAAACACAGAGAGTCCCACTCTTTTCCAGTGAGTCCGTTCTTTGCATCAGGTGGCCAAAGGATTGGAGTTTCAGCTTCAGCATCAGTCCTTCCAATGAATATTCAGGACTAATTTCCTTTAGGATTGACTGGCTGGATCTCCTTGCACTCCAAGGGACTCTCAAGAGTCTTCTCCAACACCATGGTTCAAAAGCATCAATTCTATGCTCAGCTTTCTTTATAGTTCAACTCTCACATCCATACATGGCTACTGTAAAAATCATAGCTTTGACTAGACATACCTTTGTTAGTAATGTCTCTGCTTTTTAATATGCTGCCTAGGTTAGTCATAGTAATTTTCTATTTACTAGTCACTTAATTTGCTTCAAGAAGACAAAGCCAGTGATTCAAAGATACAATATTTCACTTCCAAAAATGTTCAAATGTCATGAAAAGTGGAACATGGTGCCTTACAAAAGAGTGTTTCCATCAAGTAGGTACTTTAAACAAGAGAGTGTCAAGTAAAAAATTTCTAAAGATGCTTTGGACTTACATTCACAAGGTGTGTACCATTGAAGAGCTGATCCAGGCTAAGTTAAATGACATTTCTGAACAAAACAAAGAAAGAAAGAAATCTGTCTTTGAACAGATTGAAAAACACTAGGTTAAAAGAAATTAGTCTTTTAATTGCAAGACTTAACAGAGCTCTTTAAATAATAATGTTCATTCCTTGGCAATGAATGAGGAGGGGATGTGAATAAAAAAGAATGAATAAAAATGATGTATCTGAGATCTCATGGTATTATTTTTGCCTTCTTATCAACCTTGCTCCAAACTATTCTAAAACCTATTGCTATGTAATGCTAGTATGTTAAAATAATAACAGTAAATACAAACCAGTTATGGAAGATAAACACCATTTTGGTGTTTAACACAATATGAATGTCTAATATTTTATGAGTGCATAAAATAGAATCACAATCTAATGATAGCAAAGAACAGTAAATGTGGTGGCATTATCCATAACATATTTACCCCCAGTTGGCAATAAGTCACTGGGTTTGAGGCAACCACTTTGAGTCAATTTTGAAGACCTTGGGGTAACTCATTCTTTAACTGAAATCTGTAATGGATAATTTTTCTGCCTCCAATGAGTCAGTTGATTTGGCCAGCCCATGCCCTGTATGCCTTCAGATTTAGTCTTGACTTTTTCTTCTGCTGTTCTCTAGATGCTAGGGGAGCTGACCTCTACAGGCTTCCAGGTCAGCTGACTTCTGCCTGGGTTTAATCAACAGGAGATGTTGATGAGAGACTGGGAGGCAGGGAGACTAGAAGATGAGAGATTTTCCTTCTCTTTCTCTGCCTCAGGCTAGGTCTGTAGTGCGTCAGAATTACTTTGAATATACTAGCCCTTTGGATCTGGTAAACCTTCCTTTCCCTTGGTTCATCCAGCCTCAGAGTACAGAGGCTTTTTTGCTTTTGGTCATCTCTGGATTATACTGGAGTTTTCTTTTGGCCGTACCAGGTCTATCACCCGCATAAAAAATTCCCAGAACTTTATCTTATGTATTTTTCAGTGGTTTCTGTTTTCCTAGTTGGATTCTGGTAAATATAGTGGTTTTCTACATTACAGAAGCATTTTTTTCAATGTTAATGCATTACTATTTTCTCATAAGATTCTGAAGATGAAAAGGATCTTGGAGATTGCTTAGCTAAACAGACTAAAGTGTCTGGTAAAGAGAGAGAAACAGCCAAATGGGTAGGGATGTGAAACTCTCATTCTTGCTTCAGTAAGATCATTGTAAATATTTACTTGTTAACAGGTACTGATTCTATGTCATAAAAAAATGCTGTCACATTGATGCAGTTGTAAACTGCAGAAAAGGCCCAGGTAAGATTTGACTTTTATTTTGTTCAAATCACTTTCCATTACATTCTTTCAGATTCATCAACATTTTATAAATCAAATCCTGCTTCCCCCACCACAGTATCAAAAAGGACTCTACCTTTACTGTTTTGCTTTATCTTCCCAACAATTCCTTGAAGGTGGAAGTATTATTCAGAAATTGAGATTTAGAAAAGTGAAGTAGCCTGCCTACATCTCTATTGTAAATAAGCATCCAAATCAGACCTAAACACCAAGTTAATGTCCTTCCACACACAGTCCTGCTTCCCTTGATGATTAAATGCTTACCAGATCTTACAGTTACATGAAGAGTTTTAGAGAGTAAAATAATGGAGCTTAATTTTGGAGATGTGAAATAAAAGCCAAGTGAATATGCCTTTTAGCAAGGACTTAATCTAATGCCTGATCCACCTCTGATATAGTAACTGTTGTTTGTTTGTTTAAACAATGTCTTATGAAAGATTCCATTCCCAAGGCACAAGATGAATATTAGCATCTATATACTTTTCTGTAATCCTCCCAGGTGGCTCAGTGGTAAAAAATCTGCCTGCCAAAGTAGGAGATATGGGTTTGATCCTGGGTTGGGACAATCCCCTGGAGAACGGAATAGCAAGCCACTCCAGTATTCTTGCCTGGAAAATCCCATGGACAGAGGAGCCTGGTGGGCTACAGTCCACAGCATCACAAGAGTCGGATGTGACTGTCCATGCATGCACACTTTTACTTAGCCTACTACTTAGCATACACCTTTATCACAAATAATTCCACCCTAGCTCCTCAATTAATATTATAATCCTCATCATCGTTTCCAAAATAACTCAGTGTAGAAGCTTTGTTTGATGAGAGAAAGAATAGACAAAAATCTTTAACAGACTCACATATGGGAGGAAAAAACCAATTAAAGATTATCTCTGAACCAGGACTGCCAATATGAGATGAGATGCATAACTAATCAGCCCAAGACATACAACAGGTGAAGTGAGGAAAATGTGATTGTGAGAAATGTAACAACAGTCTGATGTGTGTAATTCACTTTTCCCATGGAGCCCTGGCCCATCTGCTGTGACTCAATTGAATATCAGAAGATGGAAGGAGGCCACCATTCATTAACTTACCCAACTCCTTCAGGGCCTGGCTTCGCCTGAGCTTTGTTTTTGTTCTTGCACCAAAGATTTGGAAACCGTTAATATTTCTCTCTGGGTTTCCAAACTTCCCATGCTAGGATCTAATCCGATTCTCTTCTAAAGGGACCAGAGGTGTGAAGTGCTGTATACACGAAGCAAAGAGTATCTAACATTTGTTAAAGCGCCAAAGAACTGCCTCCTCCTCGGCTATGATGGATTAAAACCATGAAAACATAGTGCTAGTTCTAATGTTCTTGGAAACAGTCCTCCTAGGCTCTCTTTTTCCTATGTCTGCCTGGGCTCAGGCGGATTTCTCACACTAAACATTGCCAGTCAGACTTTGGATGCATTGCTGAAAAGAATTTCTAAACTTGAAGGCGCACAAGGAATGAGTAGATGATTTTAAGTTAATTCTGTAGATATGAATCATTTATTTTAATTTTTATTGGAGTGTAGTTGCTTTACAATGTTGTGTTAGTTTTTCTGTACCACAAGATGACTCATCTATATGTGTGTATATATGGATATATCCTCTCTTTTTTCGGATGTCCTTCCCGTTTAGGTCACCACAAAGCATTGAGGAGAGTTCCCTGTGGTATATAATAGATTGTCATCAGTTACCTGTTTTCTACACAATCTCAATAGGATATATATATATATGTCCATCCCAATCTCCCAATTCATCTTGCCAGCCCCCTCCTCCCTGCTTGGTCTCCATACATTTGTTCTCTACATCTGTGTCTCAATTTCTGCTTTGTAAATAAGATGTGGTATATACAAACAATAGAATATTACTCAGCCATACAAGGGAACAAAATTGGCTTATTTGTAGAGACATGGATGGACCTAGAGACTGTCATAACAGTGAAGTGAATCAGAAAAACCTTGCTTTACTTAGACAAATTAGATGCCTCTAAGAGTGCAGATATAATTATTTTTTTAATTTTCTTTACTTATTGTGTTGGTTTTGCCATACAATGATATGAAACCGCCATGGGTTTACATATGCTCCCCCTCCAGAACCCCCCTCCCTCCTCCCTCCCGATTCCCTCCCCCTGGGACATCTCCCTGCACCAGCCCGGAGCATCAACCCTGGGCTGGCGATTGATTTCACATATAATTAACGTGTTTCAATGCCATTCTCCCATATCATCCCACCCTTGCCCTTTTCCACAGAGTCCAGGAGTCTGTTCTATACATCTGTGTTCCTTTTGCTGTCTCGCATGCAGGGTTCTTGTTACCATCTTTCTAAATTCCATATATATGCATTAGTATACTGTATTGTTGTTTTTCCTTCTGGCTTACTTCACTCTGGATAATGGGCTCCAGTTCCGTCCACCTGAGTAGAACTGATTCAAATGAATTTTTTAATGCTGAGTAATATTCCATTGTGTATATATACCACAGCTTTCTTATCCATTCGTCAGTTGATGGGCATCTAGGTTGCTTCCATGTCCTGGCTATTGTGAACAATGCGGCGATGAACATTGGGGTACACGTGGCTCTTTCAATTCTGAGTGCAGATATAATTTTTAGAAATTAGTTGAGCTTACAAAATATGGACTGTTTACAAGTAGAGATATGTCTTAATCATGTTAGTGATACCTTCAGTCTTAAATACATATAGATAATAATCCCTACATTTTTTGTTTGTCTGACAGATGGATTTTCAGTTTGACCAGTGGAAAATCAAATGGTACTAATACTACAATGAACTAACTGCCTTTTAAGTACTGTTTTTCCTTTGTTAAAAATTAAAGACAAACATGGAGTATTTGAGTATCAGGATTATTCTCTTTTCTATACAATTGTAGAGAGAAGGCTTGATTTAAATATTACTTTCTTTGCAGTGTAAAAAATAATTAATTTTATGTTAAAAATGTATATTGAAAAGTATATAATTTGCTGAAACTTGATGAATATATAAAACTTTATAACTATTAACCAGACCAAATTATAGAAATCAGGAAGTTTTCCCTCCTTTCCATCTCAAACATGGAATTACTCTTCTATTCTGATTCTTCAATTCAGTTCAGTCAATCAGTCGTGTCCAACTCTTTGCAACCCCATGGACTGCAGCACGCTGGGCCTCCCTGTCCATCACCAACTCCCGGGGTTTACTCACTCATGTCTTTTGAGTTGGTGATACCACCAAACCATCTCATCCTCCTGTCCCCCTCTTCTCTCGCCTTCAATCTTTCCCAGCTCAGGGTCATTTCAAATGAGTCTTCTCTTCACATCAGGTGGCCAAAGTATTGGAGTTTCAGCTTCAACATCAGTCCTTCCAATGAATATTCAGGACTGATCTCCTTTAGGATGGACTGGTTGGATCTTCTTGCAGTACATGGGACTCTCAAGAGTCTTCTCCAACACTACAGTTCAAAAGCATCAATTCTTCGGTGCTCAGCTTTCTTTATAGTCCAACTCTCACATCCATACATGGCCACTGGAAAAACCATAGCCTTGATTATACGGACCTTTGTTGGCAAAGTAATGTCTTTGCTTTTTAATATGCTATCTAGGTTGGCAACAACTTTCCTTCCAAGGAGTAAGCATCTTTTACTTTCATGGCTGCAATCACCATCTGCAGTGATTTTGGAGCCGAAAAAAATAAAGTCTGACACTTTTTCCACTGTTTCCCCATCTATTTCCTATGAAGTTATGGGACCAGATGCCATGATCTTAGTTTTCTTTATGTTGAGCCTTAAGTCAACTTTTTCAATCTCCTCTTTCACTTTCATCAAGAGGCTCTTTAGTTCCTCTTCACTTTCTGCCATAAGGGTGGGGTCATCTGCATATATGAGGTTACTGACATTTCTCCCAGCATTTCTCATGATGTACTTGGCGTACAAGTTAAATAAGCAAGATGACAATATACAGCCTTGACATACTCCTTTTCCTATTTGGAACCAGTCTGTTGTCAGTTCTAACTGTTGCTTCCTGACCTGCATACAGGTTTCTCAAGAGGCAGGTCAGGTGGTCTGGTATTCACATCTCTTTAAGAATTTTCCACAGTTTATCGTGATCCACACACTCAATAAAGCAGAAATAGATGTTTTTCTGGAACTCTCTAGGTTTTTCAATGATCCAGCAGATGTTGGCAATTTGATCTCTGGTTCCTCTACCTTTTCTAAAACCAGCTTGAACATCTGGAAGTTCATGGTTCACGTATTGTTGAAGCCTGGCTTGGAGAATTTTGAGCATTATTTTGCTAGCATGTGAGATGAGTGCAGTTGTGCGGTAGTTCAAGCATTCTTTGGCATTGCCTTTCTTAGGGATTGGAATGAAAACTGGCCTTTTCCAGTTCTGTGGCCACTGCTGAGTTTTTCAAATTTGCTGGCATATTGAGTGCAGCACTTTTACAGTATCATCTTTTAGGATTTGAAATAGCTTAGCTGGAATTCCATCACCTCCACTAGCGTTATTGATTGTTGCTGTTCTGATGGTTGCTGTTGTTTTGCTGTTGTTTAGTTGCTAAAAATCCTGCCTGACTCTTTTGTGATCCTACGCACTGTAGCTCTCTAGGCTCCTCTTAACATGGAATGCTCCAGGCAATAAAACTAGAATGTGCAGCCATTTCCTTCTCCAGGAACAAAACCTCCCTACCCAGTAACTGGAACTGTGTCTCCGACATTGGCAGCAGGATTCTTTACCACTGAGCCACTGGGGAAGCCTCTATTCCAATATTTCTAATAACTGAAGTCATACAGGAGTATCAGGTAATTTGAAATAGATATAGTAACATTATTCTCTTAAAACTTTAAAACAATTTAGAGCTTTTATATAATTAATTATCAGTGGACCCAGTTTGCAAGTTTTTCTAGTAGAAATACTAGAGTGAACAAAATTACTTTATTTTCCTTTGCAATTCTGATTAACATATTTTTAAACATTTAAATAACAAAAATCAATATTAATCTTGAAAATAGAATAAATATACTTTTCTAAAATGAAGGAATGTAAGGGTATAAAAAGTGGGCTGAACATCATATCTGGAAATATAAAGCTTACTGTTTTTCATTAGGGAGTCTTACTTAAAACCAGGATTGTTGGGCAGAGTACAACCCCTTGGGTTCCAACAGGATAGTGGAATCTAGCTACGATTTCCAAAATCAGATTAGAAGTATAAAATCTTTAGGAATTTCTCATAGTTTTGAGAGTTATATTTAAATATGCCTACCAAGATGTTTGGGCTTCCCTGGTGGCTCAGATGGTAATAAATCTGCCTGCAGTGCAGGAGACCAGGGTTCAATCCCTGGGTTGAGCAGATCCCCTAGAGAGGGAAATGGCAACCCACTCCAGTATTCTTGCCTGGAGAATTTCATGGACAGAGAAGCCTGGTGGGCTATAATCCATGGGGCCATAGAGTCAGACACAACTGAGCAACTAACACACACACAAACACCAAGATGCTTAAGAATGTAAGCTTATCTTCAGCTGGAAGGCTGCAAGTTCTGTTTTCCTGCCAGAAACCTTAATTAGCTGACACTGTTGACTTGGTCCAGAAACAATGAATAGGATGAGTAGAAGTTACACATCCTACTCATTATTGCTTTGTTGAAGACTCATTCAATTAAGAAAACAATATTATAGGACTTACACTGATGTGAATCTTTTCGTTCATAAACAGATGAGTAATGACCTGTTAGTCCAGGAGATTAAAAGCTAAGCAGATATTTCACAAGAACAATAATCAGTCTAGGGGAGGAAAAAGAGACCAAATTCATGTTAGTTTTTGGCTTTCAAAACTGAACAATGTTAGACAACTTGAGTTTGTGGAGTGGAACAAGGGAACATGATTGTCATTTTTGCTAAGGGCCATTTATAAAGATATTTCCAAGTTTCTTTTTCAAAAACTACTTGCATTTCAAACAAGGAGTGAAAGTCACTCAGTCATGTTGGGAGTGAAAGTCGGTCAGTTGTGTCGACTCTTAGAGTCCAAAGGATCTTTAGGCCAGAATACTGGAATGGGTAGCCTTTCAAGCAGCTACTAAGAAAATGGGTTCTCAAACAGTTAATCTCAAAACTTTGTAAATGGCTACCAAACATCTCCTGTGGATTGCAATATATGACTCTGGGATTGATTACACTAGATTTTATACTCATCTTTAATCCTTGGACCCACTGCTGTCGGTAGTACTATACCTGTAACTCTATTCATGCTACCAGTCAATGAAGGAGAGAGGAAATTCTCCTAGAATATTGAAAAAATATGAACAATTATAAATTGGAAGTTTAGAGAGATCAAGAAAGTCAATCTGGTAATAATAAGGTGATTAGAGCAGATGATTCAAAAGGGATCTAACATGGTGATTTTAAATGAACTTATTTACAAAATAGGAATAGATTCATAAACATAGAAAACACAAACTTATGCTTACCAAATGGGATAACTGCTAGGGTGGAGAGGATCAATTAGGAGATTAAGATTAACACATACACACTATTATGTATAAAATAAGTAACAGTTCAGTTTAGGCGCTCAGTCATGTCCAACTCTTTGTGACCCCATGAATCACAGCACGCCAGGCCTCCCTCCCTGTCCGTCACCAACTCCTGGACTTTATCCAAACCCATGTCCATCGAGTCAGTGATGCCATCCATCCATCTCATCCTCTGTCATCCCCTTCTCCTCCTGCCCCTAATCCTTCCCAGCATTAGGGTATTTTCCAATGAGTCATCTCTTCGCATCAGGTGGCTAAAGTATTGGAGTTTCAGCTTCAACATCAATCCTTCCAATAAACACCAGGACTGATCTCCTTTAGGATGGACTGGATGGATCTTCTTGCAGTCCAAGGGACTCTCAAACGTCTTCTCCAACACCACAGTTCAGAAGCATCAATTCTTTGGCACTCAGCTTTCTTCACCGTACAACTCTCACATCCATACATGACTACTCGAAACACCATAGCCTTGACTACACGGACCTTTGTTGGCAAAGTAATGTCTCTGCTTTTAAATATGCTATCTAGGTTGGTTATAACTTTCCTCAAAAGTTACTTCCTTACTTAAAAAAAGTAAGTGTCTTTTACTTTCATGGCTGCAATCACCATCTGCAGTGATTTTGGAGCCCCAAAATCCAGCGGATGCTGGCAATTTGATCTCTGGTTCCTCTGCCTTTTCTAAGACCAGCTTGAACATCTGGTAGTTCATGGTTCATGTATTGCTGAAGCCTGGCTTGGAGAATTTTGAACATTACTTTACTAGCTTGTGAGATGAGTACAATGGTGCTGTAGTTCAAGCATTCTTTGGCACTGCCTTTCTTAGAGACTGGAATGAAAACTGACCTTTTCTAGTCCTGTGGCCACTGCTGAGTTTTCCAAATTTGCTGCCATGTTGAGTGTAGCACTTTCACAGCAAGGCCCTACAAAATAGTGCAGGAAATCATACTCAGTACCTTGTAATAATCTATAAAAGAATCTGAAAAAGAATATATATGTATATACGTGTGTGTGTGTGTGTATGTGAATAAAGTCAGTTTACTTTGCTGTATACTTGAAACTAACACAACATTGTAAGTTAACAATACTTCTATTTAAAAAATGGATAAAATGATCTTGTAATTTATGTCAGTGAATGTTATGCCTATGTTTTCCTCTATGGGTTTTATAGTGTCTGGCCTTACATTTAAGTCTTTAATTCATTTTGAGTTTATTTTTGTGCATAGGAAGTATTCTAATTTCATTCTTTTATGTGTAGCTGTCCAGTTTACTCAGCACCATTTATTGAAGAGGTTGTCTTTTTGACTTTGACTAAGCTATTTCATGTCTCTGAAACTTGGTCCTTCATTTCTGTAAGGAAGAGGATACATTTTTAAGGACCTCTCTAGCTCTAAAATACTATTGTTGTGATTCAAAGTAGAGCTGGTCTCTAAAACTTGCTGATTTATACTTGAAAAAAATGGTGATACTACTTGGTGTTAAAAGACCTCTTAAAACTTTCAGTCAGAAAAAATCAAAATCTTTTTTGTGTTAACTGTCTTAATTAAACAGGCAAATAAAGCCCCCCACCAAAAAAAAAAAAATGGAAACGAAATAAAGCCGATCTGGTACTAATAATGTGAGTAGACTGATTCAAAGTGGACCTAATGCTGGTAATTTTGTGCTTCAAAATAACACAGATTGTCAACAATGAACAATGCACTAAATTAACTGTTAGTGATATAAAAGTTCATTCCTTGCCACCGACAAGCTTACTATATTATGAAAATGACTTTACAGTTTGTAATAAGATGTCCTGATTCTGGATTTCTGGGCCTGCAAGGATACATTGACTTTCCTATGTAGGATCCTGTTAGATATCAGAGAGTCATTTAGCTCAATATTTCTGGTACTGAGCCCATTATCCAGAGTGAAGTAAGCCAGAAGCAAAAACAACAATACAGTATATTAACACATATATATGGAATTTAGAAAGACGGTAACGAGAACCCAGCATGCGAGACAGCAAAAGGAACGCAGATGTATAGAATAGACTCGTGGACTCTGTGGATGAGGGAAAGGGTGGGATGATATGGGAGAATGGCATTGAAACATGTTAATTATCATATGTCTAATCAATCGCCAGCCCAGGATTGATGCTCGGGGCTGGTGCAATGAGATTTCCCGGGGGGAGGGAGGAGGGAGGGGGGTTCTGGAGGGGGAGCATATGTAAACCCATGGTGATATCATGTCATTGTATGGCAAAACTAATAAAAAAAATAAAATTTCACATAAAATGTCCCTATAATAAAAAAATATATTTCTGGTACTGAGACAAGGGGAAATATGGACTTGCATTGATCAAATGCAATAATGATGTTTAATCTTGGAATCTCACACGCTTGTATTTTTAGAGGAAGGAAGGTACTCTTTAATTAAACAATATTAAGACCTGAAAATACAGCTTTATTTTTCTCACTTTGCTTGATCATCATGCACATAAGATACAGAGTTTTAAAAAATAACCGCAGTATAAATAACAGACTCGGTTAAAAATTTCAAGTAGGTTTGAGTCCAGTCCGGTGTTTTTCCACAAATTCAATATTAAAGGATTAGTAAGGGGTCAGTAAGGTTGTAAATCAAATGGAGGGCTTTACAAATCATATCAGCTCTCTACCCCTGACTCACATGTATTATTATAAATATGCTGTATTCTATTTTACTTTTCATCAAAGTTGTGCTGGCTTAGTGTTCAACATGTTTTGGATTGCTTAACCTTGGCAAACTGAAAATCCAGCTATGCCATCTAGTACAGTCACTGGAATGGCCCAATTAAGAACATGCTATTCTTCTCAATGTAATTTAACTATGCCTCTTACTAGCTTTAAGGCTGCATGAATATTAGAATATTTTGAATGCATTTGCTGATATGCTGATTACATAATCAATGATACTGATCATGTAGTAGGATAAATTGCCACTGACTTTGAACTGCCTTAAAATTCCCCAAACATAAATTACCATAAATTTTTAATTTGAACTAACTTTGCTTCTAGAAAAGGCAACAGGCATTATCATTTCGTCTATGTAGTTATTTGTAATTCATTGACTATAGTCAGTGTTCTTAATATTTCAGATGAAATCTTTCCACTGAAATTATCTAGAGGAGACTTACTGGGTCCCTACTACACACTATATGCATATTCCAGGTCTGATATACACCCCCATTCCATACCATTTCTGTCCTAGTAAGATGTAGCTCTCTTACTTGTACTACAATGATCAAGCATCACATCCCTAAAAAATGTCTTTCTTGTAACTACAGGTCATGGTACACAATGTGTATGCTTTAAGTAAGTAAGTGTTAGTCACTCAGTCATGCCCAACTCTCTGCCACCCCATGGACTGCTGTTCACCAGGCTCCTGTGTCCATGAGATTTTCCAGGCAAGGATACTGGAGCAGATTACCATTTCCTTCTCCAGGGGATCCTCCCAACCCAGGGATCAAACCCAGGTCTCCTGTACTGCAGGCAGATTCTTTACTTACTGAGCTACAAGGAAGTGTATGCTTTACTCTCATGGAAAGAAAGGAGGAAAGAGGAAGATACAGTATATTAAGGACATTAATTCTACTGCTAGTAATAATAGCAGTTAACATTTATTGATACTTATTCCATTAATCACTTTATATACAGTAATGCTGCCAGTGAAACCCCAATCTAACCACCAGGAATACTGCCTGCAGTTGAAAAAGTCAGTTTATTACTCATAGCACAGGAGAATGCCTACCATAGGAAACCATGGGCTATCTCAGTAAAGCATACTGTGTGTGTGCGTGTTCAGTCACTCAGTTTTGTCCAAATCTTTGGGATTAGGGAGGACTTATTATAGGCTTTGGGCTTTCCAGGTATCTCAGATGATAAAGAATCTGCCTGCAATGCAGGACACCTGAGTTTGACCCCTGGGTCATGAAGATCCCCTGGAGAAGAAAATGGCAACTCACTCTAGTGTTCTTGCCTGGGAAATTCCATGGACAGAGGAACTTGGTGGGCTACAGTCCATGGGGTGACAAAGAACTGGACAGGACTCAGTGACTAACATTAATAATTGTAGGACTCAGGCTCTGGTTGAGTTGGGGTGAGTCTAGAGAAGTGGAGATTCACATTGGTTTGGGTGATGTCAGAAAGCAGGTATAGTTGCATAATTGTATATCTCAATACATCTTATTTGCTGGGAAGGTGAACTAACAAAAGACTAATGCTGTATTTGATAAAACAGAAGCAGCCACTCACACTAACTAGGAGAAAGGGTTGTTTGGTACTTTGTGCCTTGAACAATATTCATAATTGGTTGGTTTTTAGACTTGACTGTGGAGTGATCTTGTTATTGGTGTGATCCATCATGACCACTGTGTGGTCTTCTCTGATGGTGATATTCTATGTAATTGCTTATGTTCAACAGTTGAATAACAGGGCCTGGTGGTGAGTGCAAGAACAGCAAGTAGCAACAGCAAGGGCCAGTTGATGGTCCCAGGCTAGCTCCAGATGTCCAGGACTGCTTTTCTCTTACTTGATACATATATTAGGCCATTTATTTCATCAACAATCTGATCAGTTTTATGCTACTATCATCTCTGTTCTATTGGTGAGATAAATGAAAGTCAGATGGGTTATATAACTTGCTCAAGGACACAGTGACAGTAATTGGACCCATTAGTGGAACATTAGGCTGTCTGCTCCCCTGATTCCAGAGGCCAAACCATTAATCCTACACTAAACTCTCCATTAATAGGCATATGAGAGAAGTAATTATTGTATTTTTCTCCTTTTGAGTCATTTTATTACCCTAAGAGCTACAAACATGAAAAATGTTTCTCAACCCTCTGATACCATCAAACATTTCAAATGTAGCCCTTCTTCTCTCTCCCCTCAACCCTTCACAATGTTTCAGCTTGTAAAGTGGTAAGCTTGCTCTGTTGAGTCACAAGGTCTACTCAAAGCATATTATTCTCATGCCTTAAGCTGAAATACAAAAACCATATAAATGTTTCTAGGCTGAGCCACCCAAACCCATACATAGGCAAAGCTTTCCCTTGCCTCCTACCCAAGAATATGAGCTACAAAACTTTCTTGAATAATCCCAGGAGCACCCTCTGAGATTGCTTAGGGATTTATCTGGCTTACAACCCAAGTCACAGCAGCCCTGCACAGCTCAACAATGTTATGTGGCTTCTCATGACTTGCTTTTGTATGGACTGATATTCAGCTTTATCTTCTTCCATGAATTCAGGCACTCTGGGAAGAAGTCAGACTCATGCTACTTGACATTTCATACTTTTAAGATTAAAGGCAGGGAATTCCCTGGTGGTTCAGTGATTAGGACTCTGCTTTCACTGTCAAGGGCCTGGGTTTGATTCCTGGTTGGGGAACTAAGATCCCACAAGCATTGTGGCATGGCCAAAAAATAAATTAATTAATTAAAAATAAAACATAGTTGATAGCTTGACCCCAAATTTGGCTAATTTCATTTTACATTTGTAGGTATATAATATTTTGCTGCACTTATATAATTATATTGCAGAAGGTCTATATAATATTAGAGATAAACTTCTGGTTTTACAATGTAACTGTAAATTCTTAAATGCTTCTCCTAATGTGTAAGTCTCCTCCCTTTGAATGTGGACAGGTTTGTGACTGCTTTGATCACTGAAATACAGCAGAAGTGACCCAATGTGACTTCTGAGGCAAAGCAGCTTCTGCCTTGTCTATTGGAAAACTCATATTTGAAGCCCTCAGCCCCAAATGGGAAGTGTGTGAAGTCCGAGATTGCCTACATCAACAGATGAGCCCTTCCTTCTTAGGAACCAGATCTTTGAATGAAGCTGTCTTGGGCCCTTTGGACTATTTACCATGATAATACCACTGGAAGATACCTGATCATACCACGTAGGACAGAAGAAACGCCCAAATGAGCGCTGCCCAGATTTCCAACCCAGAAAATCACAACATACAATTAAAAAGTTATTGTTTTGTCATAGTTTCATACACAGAAGTAGATAACTGGAATAATTTACCTCTGAAGAACTGATTGCAAGGAATTTCACATGGCTGGAGAAATGGATAATTATTAAAAAGAGACCCATCTTTTTGGCAAACTCAATACACCATGAGCATTATGTGGTATTTCCCCCCACCCCCAAAAAAGTAATGCAATCTGGATATGGTCGGGAGGCAAGCAAGTATTCCCTTAAATTATTTGGTGTAAAGCACACCAACCATTCTTTAGGTATTCATTCATTCAACCAGTGAACCATTCACAACAGGCAATAAACTTTGACTTGAATTTCACTTTGTGCAAGGTTTAAGTATGAATTATTATGGATGCAGTAGTAAGAAACAAATATATACTACACCTCAAGGATTTTTTTAGTTAAGAGAAAAAATAAAAACTTTAAAAATAATTCTGGTATTTTTGTGACATATTTCCAGTCATCATTTTCTAACATGTCCAATTATCTACTTCAATTTATGGATTCAAATAGCATGGAAATGCAGTTTAATTTAATAGGTAATCTACTGAATGATGAACATAACAAAATGATGTAATCAGTATGAAGTGATTTTTATATTTATATACAAAAAATAATTTAGAAGAAATGGTACTAATAAATATTAAATTGCCAAATTTTTAAATATAGTAAGTAAAAAAGGTTTGTATCAGCAGATCTCAAATTGAGTCCATATTTTCATTTTATACAGTTTTTTTCAAGTGTGTCTAGTATCTTGGTAATTAAAACCCTGCAAACTTTATTGGTCCTTTGCCACTAAATCAGTGTATATTTGCCTTTGGGATAGGAAATATGTAAATCAAAGTAAGAGAAATCATGACTGACCTTATTTTTGAAGTTATAAAAATATATTAGGAGATAGGTCCTGACAAAGCATAATTTTATATTTGACTACTAGTTACAAAAAATATATCACCTCTTATACAGCTACAATATTCTATTGCAAATAATCAAGATTCTTATTAAGTAAAAATAGTTTTATAATCATCCCTCACTATATACTATATATGGTTAAAGTATAGGGGTAAAGAATATATGAAATATTCAGATACCCATGAAGAGACTGCAAATAGAAGAGGACTAATGCTGAAACAAAGGACAACTGGATGATTAAGAAGGCCAGGGAAGGAACTGAAAGACATCTTTACACAATTCATTAATTAATTCTAACCAAGATTCATAAAGGGGGACATGTGGAGAACTCTGTAGCTGCATATACTTAAAAATTGATGCTGTGGACACTCATTCACATGGACCAGAACTTTTCCCACATTTGGAATTTGAAATGATTTTAATTGGTAAGATAGCAAAATGAAAAATAAAATAAATCCTGTAATAAGAAGCCATTTACCTTTTAATCCATCTTTCACTCCTTTGAATACCCTGAAAGATTCAGTTTGGTGCTGGTGTGTCCTAAACATCATTCTGCTGCTGCTAAGTCACTTCAGTCGTGTCCAACTCCATGTGACCCCATAGACGGCAGCCCGCCAGGCTCCCCCGTCCCTGGGATTCTCCAGGCAAGAACACTGGAGTGGGTTAAACACTATTCTAAAACTTGTTTAATCTAACAAAGAGTAGGTTTATGGCACAAAACCATAACAAAACAATACTATTGATGTGATCACATAGCTTTTTGTATTTATTTTTATATTTACCTTAATTTATCAACTGACACTGATTTTTACACTCATAGTAATAGATAAAAAGGCTTTCCAGAATGCTGATAGGGTACACATGAAGATTTAATGAGGTATATATGATTACTGCCTGAGCTTTCTGTTCCTGTTTGAAGAAAAATATGTACAGAATCCAAATTTGATTCCACAACCAACAATGTTGCTGTCTATAAACTTGGTTGTCCAGATTCTAATCTTCACCACCAATCTCTACCTCCCATGTCAGTGGCACTATCATCTGTTACCACAATTAAATAACAAGAACTTCTAACTGATCTGCCAGTTCCTATCTCTTTCCCTATCTATACCCCATTTTCAAAACAGCATCCAAAGCATCCCATGAAATATGCTATCAGACCCCACAACTTCTCTGTACAGATTCCTCCAACATCTCCCCACTTTAATCAGAACCAAAGTCCATCTATTTGCAATGTCCTACTGAGATCTGGCTGCTGATTATCAACTTGACCTCACCTACTTCCAAAGCTCATCTGACTTGTACCCACCAGAGAAAAAAAAAGTTCCTAAGAATGTTATTAATATGTTTCCAAGATGTTTGACACTAATACAAATACTTTCCATTAAATTGGAGTCCCCTGATAATTTTTATTATATAGTTCTATTTCATTTTTAACTTTTGACATAAGCACACAACCCCTGAATTTGTCAACAAAGGTCCATCTAGTCAAGGCTACTGTTTTTCCAGTGGTCATGTATGGATGTGAGGGTTGGACTATAAAGAAAGCTGAGCACTGAAGAATTGCAAAGAGATCCAACCAGTCCATCCTAAAGGAGATCAGTCCTGGGTGTTCATTGGAAGGACTGATGTTGAAGCTGAAGCTCTAATACTTTGGCCACCTGATGCGAAGAGCTGACTCATTTGAAAAGACCCTAATGCTGAGAAAGATTGAGGGCAGGAGGAGAAGGGGACGACAGAGGATGAGAAGGTTGGATGGCATCACTGACTCAATGGACATGGGTTTGGGTGGACTCTGGGAGTTGGTGATGGACAGGGAGGCCTGGTGTGCTGCAGTTCATGGGGTCTCAAAGAGTCGGACATGACTGAGTGACTGAACTGAACTTAACTGATACAACCCCTTAAGCAGTTAATGTTTTGCACAATTTGAATGATGACTTTCTGGTCTTTATAAAACTAGGACAGTTTTTAAAACTATTAACCATTTATATGTCCACTTATTCACCAGTTCTCAAATCCCAGGCTTTATTATTCTTCATAAGAGGCCAAAATCCTATGGTGTAGAGTGAGATCTAAACAGCCCACTGACAGGATGCTGAAGCAAGTGGGAGAGACATGCTAATCGCTCATGCACTCCATTATTACCATGTTCCCGAAACTGTTTTCCATTTCACATCATGTATCAGTAAAAATGTGGCAATGACAAGGTAACAGAAGGAAGATTAGCTTTAATGTACTCCCTTTCATGTTTATAGTTAGAGCAAATATGAACTAATTTATACCTTTAGCCATTTTTCTTTTCCATGTGTATTGTAACAAATGTGAAAATTGCTGGTGTAAGTGCAATCAATCAATTGAGATAAATGCAAGTTGAGTTCAATGAATCTTTAACAAATTTTCATAAGGCTATCCTTTTTAGTAAAAATTGTTAGTGGTTTTTCTGTCAGCATAAACACTACAGAATCCTGGGAACTCCAGGTTCCAGTAGGCAACATGGATTTTTTGATTAAACAAGTGAATCAAATAGCAACAAATCAAATCAAGTTCATGAACAATTAGATGGTACCAAATAAACAAATAACAAAGCCTGCATTTGATCTTAAAACTGCATTTTATGTTATCAACAGTACAGCTAATCAATATTTTGAGAGGTCTTGAATAACTATAAAATGGTATGGGCAGTTAGTTCTGAGTAACTCTAAGTGAAATTATTCACTATTTTTATTTAGTGTTATATTTTTGGATATCTTTTAAATACTATGAGATATACTTAGAATGACTAATAGAATCTTTATCAAATTTAATGATATACTAAATATATCAACAATGAACACTTTGAGTCAATTTTCAAGGCATACATCAACACAAAAAGTTGGCTCAATGCTTTGATCAATGGAAGTCTCTTTTTAGATATTGATCTAGATACATATAGATACAAATATATATATGTAAGTCCTCTATTGGATACAATCCAAACACATACACTATCAAGAAGTGCTTAGACCTCAAAAGCACCTAGAAATGACTCAACTAATAACAGTGCTTGTTAATTTCCCATGCTCACATGGTTCAAGGCTATGGTGCCTTAATACTGAGATGTTAGGTATGGTTCTCGGGGAAGGAACTTGGTGGTGACACTCTCCCTGTTTGAGGTGTGCACTGTCTCTGTAACAGCTCACTGTGAAACAGTCAACAATCACTGAAAGCTATTTTCACTTTTCACCTTTTTGCATGAAAGTGAAAATCCTCTTCAGACTTCTTTCAGTTTGCAAAAATTGATATAAATGTAGATCTTTTCAGAAAACTAACATGGCATGAAACAAACCTTCGAAAAGCAGGGGATACCTGTATACCCAAAGGAACTGAAATCAGGATCTCAGAGATATCTATACTCTCCTGGTCATTGCTGCATTATTCACTATAGCCAAGACATGGTAGCAGCCTAAACATCCGTGGATGGACGAATGGAAAAAAAGAAATGTAGCAGACACATAGAGTGGAATATTCTTCATCTTCAAAAAGTAAATCCTGCATTTGAGACAATGTCAATAGACTCGGAATACACTATGCTAGGGGAAATAAGCCAGACAAATAAAGACAAAAACTGCATGATAAAACTTAGATAAGGAATCTAAAATAGTCAGACCAGTTGGAGCAGAGAGTAGAATGTGATTTCCAGGAGGTTGGCGGAGGGAAAAATAAGGAAATATTAGTCAAACGGTACTAACTTTGTTACGCAAGGTAAATAAGTCATAGAGATCTAGCACATAGCATAGTGCCTATACTTAAAATACATATAGTTAAAATTTGCTAAGAGGATAGAGCTTATGTAAATATTATCAATGTATTATGCAAAAATAATAAGAAGAAAAAGGGCAGGAGGAAACACTTGGAGGTGATGGTATAGATTGCAGTGGTGGATTCAAAGAGGTGGTTATCTCTAAACTCATTAAATTGTATACATTAAATGTGTATACCGTTTTGTATGCCAGTCATACCTCAATAAAGTGGTTTTAAAAGTGAAATGTTAAAGCAAAAAGTTGACAGTCACAGAAAATCACCACTGTAACTCTGATTGCTTGAATGCAAAATCTATCCCTCTATGAACAATTCATGATTTCCCTAGACAGGTAAATGTCTTTCTATCTAAATTCCCATGTCATTTTATTGGTTGATTTTGTCTCAACAAAAGAACAACTTTTCAGAGTCACAAAAATTGCTAAAGCAATCTGTACCTCATTTCCATTTAGTCTTTAGGGCTATCCTATATTAGGACAAAAGTATTGATATAAATAAATGTAGTCCCAAGATATTTAAAAAGGATAAAATATTCTCTATAGCATTCTTACACTCAGTTCAAGAGCTGAAGAAATTTTTTTTAGAAATATATATTTAAACCACTTTTAAATAGGAATATTGACACTTCCATAAATTTTGCAGGGGTCAGAAATGACAAAGCACTCCAATATATTCAGATAAACTTTCATTCCTTAGTGTGGCAGGCATTAGCATCATTCACCAAATACTTCTGGTTCTCTTTCCAGCCAAACAGTGAGACTGCATTTCCCTGCCTCCTGGAGCCATGCATGCTGGCCATGCAGCCAGCATTGGTCAATGAAAATATGAGTGGGAATAATATACATGACTTCTAGCTGGAAATTTTAGGAATTAATGTACAATCATTCCTACTTAATTTTTCCACCTTTGCAATAACCAGAGCACATCCAGACAGTTTGTCTACTTCACATTGTGCCTCTGAATGAGGATGATGTAGAGCTGAGCCCATGAGCCACTCTGTGCTGTTCATGTATTGTTAGGTGAGCAAGAAACAATCTTCTGTCATTCTGATCCACTGATATTTTTAGTTGTTTGTTACAGCAGCATAATCTAACTTATGCTGACTGATATGCTTATTATTATCACTTTTCTTGGAAAAAAAGAAGAAATATATGGCCAATATTTTCTGGAGCAATATGTCACAAAAGTAAAAATTAAAATATTGAATGTACATAAACAATGATGTGTTGTATGATATGTTGTATGACATTTTCCTTTGAAAACATCATTTCACTAGACTGGAGGGCATGCAACAGTCATCTGTCAACAATTTGCCACTTTGATCACATAAAAAAGTTACTTTTATGAGATCCTTTACTTTGAAATGTTAAATTTTTGATTTTATCCAGAATCTTGTCTGCCATTCTTGGTTATGACACCAATCAAAAAAAAATTTTTTATTATACTGATCAAAAATAGAGATTATGATAACTTGACAGCTGAAGGCATCTACCTTTTAAAACTGAGAAAAGTTCAAAAAGTTGATAAGTGTGTTTGAAAAATACACAATTTCTATAATAAGTATCAACTTCCTGAAGGAAATCCACTTTGTAGTTTGCATATTAAACATAACAGTATAAACTGCATTTGAAAGAGGTAAGACCATGAAAGTTGGAAATGTCTAGTCTTGGTCCCTTCACTGTTGGGTGGGTCCATACAAAAAGATCTGGCCAACAAAGTGTGAGCAATTTTAACATACGTAATTTCAGGCTGAGGAAATGAAAAATCTGTGTTTGAACTGTTAGACCTTCTTCCAAGTTCTAGTACTCAAAGAAGACTCATTATCTCTGATAGGGTTGATAAAAGATGGCAACATCTACCGGTACAGCACTATCTCCAGTGATTTCCTTATATTGGCTAATGCCTTAGCAAATTGACTTATTACTAAACATTTCTGGAACTACACTAATTTAAGCATCCCATCTGTTTCTTGATGGGCCCCTAAGTTATAGAATCAGGCTGTGGCCCAGAATTTTAGGAGTAAAATGGCATCTCTCTTTCATCCACCTGGCTTATGGTAACCATGTAACATCAAGAATAAGTAAACCTCATATATTAAGCCACTGTGAAGAGATTTCTTTATCAAGGCTCCAAAACTCTAAACCAATCCTGAAAAATACACCTATTCGACTAAATAAGAATTCATCTGTATCTGTTTTTTCTAAAAATTCCTGCCAAGAGAAACTGGTAAGGGGGTGAATATAGAAGGAAAAAAGCCAAAAGAAGGTACATTTTAGAATAGTGTTAGCCAAGTTTTTCAAAGGAACTCTGGAATGTAAATGATACATGGATTCATGGGCTTAACATTCCAGGTTCCTATGCAGTATTGTTCTTTATAGCATTGGATTTTACTTACACCCTAGACACATCCACAGTTGAGCATCATTTCTATTTTGGCCCAGCTGCTTCATTCTTACTGGAACTGTTAGTAGTTGTCCTCCACTCTTCCCTAGTAGCATACTGGACACCTTAAAACCTGGGGGATCATCTTCCATCAACCTAGTTTTTTCGTTTTCATACTCTCTGTGAGGATCTCCAGGCAGGAATACTGGAGTGGGTTGCCACTTCCTTCTCCAGGGTGCCTCATCTTGTTAGAACCGGTCACTATGACCCATCTGTCTTGGGTGGCCCTGAAAGACATGGCCCATAGCTTCACTAAGTCAAGCAAGCCCCTTTGCCATGACAAGGCTGTGATCCATGAAGGAGCCTTAAGAAACATTATGTGAACAAAGCTAGTGGAGGTGATGGAATTCCAGTGGAGCTCTTTAAAAAGATGATGCTGTTAAAGAGTTGCACTGAATATGTCAGCAAATCTGAAAAACTCAGCAGTGGCCACAGGACTGGAAAAGATCAGTTTTCATTCCAATTCCAAAGAAGGGCAATGCCAAAGAATGTTCAAACTACTGTACAATTGTTCTCATTTCACATGTTAGCAAGATTATGTTCAAAATCCTTCAAGCTAAGATCCAGCAGTATATAAACCAAGAACTTCCAGATGTACAAGCTCGATTTAGAAAAGGCAGAGGAACAAGAAATCAAATTGCCAATATCTGCTGGATCATAGGAAAAGCAAGAGAATTCCAGAAAAACATCTACTTCTGCTTCATTGACTACACTAGAGACTTTGATTCTGTGCTCACAACAAAATGGAAAATTCTTCAAGATATGGGAATAACAGACTACCTTACCTGTCTCCTGAGAAACCTGTATATGGGTTAAGAAGCAACAGTTAGAAACAGACATGGAACAACAGACTGGCTGAAAGTTGGGAAAAGAAGAGAAGTCTGTATATCGTCACCTTGCTTATTTAACTTTTATGCAGGGTATATCATGTGAAATGATGGGCTGGATGAAACACAAGCTGGTATCACAATTGTGGAAGAAATATCAAGAATCTCAGATATCCAAATGATACCACTCTAATGGAAGAAAGTGAAAAGTAACTAAAGAACCTCTTGATGAAAGTGAAAGAGGAGAGTGAAAAAGACGGCTTAAAACTGAACATTCAAAAAATGAAGATCATGGCATCCAGTTCCATCATTTCATGGCAAATGGGGAAAAAATGGAAACAGTGACAAACTTTATTTTCTTGGGCTCCAAAATCATTGCAGATGGTGAGTGCAGCCATGAAATTAAAAGACGCTTGCTCCTTTAAAGAAATGCTATGAGAAATCTAGACAGCATATTAGAAAGCAGAGACATCACTTTGCCAACAAAGGCCCATCTAGTCAAAGCTATGGTTTTACCAGTAGTCATGTACAGAGGTGAGAGTTGAACCTTAAAGAAGGTTGAGCATGGAAGAACTGATGCTTTTGAACTGTCAGCTGGAGAAGACTCTTGAGAATCCCTTGGATAGCAAGGAGATCAAACCAGTCAATCATAAAGGAAATAAACCCTGAATATTCACTGGAAGGACTGATGCTGAAGCTCCAACACATTGGCCGCCTGATGCAAAGAGCTGACTCATTGGAAAAGATCCCAATGCTGGGAAAGATGGAGGGCAGGAAAAGAGGACGACAAAGGATAAGATGGTTGGATGGCATCACTGACTCAATGGACATGAGTTTGAGCAGATTCCTGGAGATAGTGAAGGACAGGGAAGCCTGGCATGCTGCAGGCCATGGGGTCGCAAAGAGTTGGATAGGATTGAGTGATTGAACAACAGTAGGTTTATTGTTCAAGGAACAAAAAGGCCTGTGTTCTTGTCATGGCTAAGGGAGTGAGGAAGAGAATGTTGGAATAAACAGTTAGAGAAACAAAGCCAGACAATAGGCCCTTGCAAGCCAAGACAATGTTTATTTTTGTGTATGTTTGTCATTAATGTTGTTTTCTATTGTAAGTCACTAGAAGAACACAAACACAGGAGTTGCATTAACTGATTCTAGACAAACAAGGAACACAAATGAACTTGATCTCCCACTGTAAACAACTAGAAAACTGTATATTATACACAAAACAACTGGCTCCACACAGGGGACAACAAGTAGCACTGAATCCTGGTTCTGAAAGGAAAGGAGTTGAGATCTACAGCTGTCCCAGTTTATTGCCTGGATGCATTGTCTAGACTGCGATTCACAGACAGGGAAGAACACAAACCAGAGCCTGGCAATCTCAGTGAGTTTGGTCACTGGAGACCAGACACACATGAGATTGGGAGGAGCAGGACAGAGCTCAGAAAGGACCTATGCAGAAACGTCGTTCTAGACATCTACACAAAGTCTCCCTTAAGTCTTTGCTGAAAACTTAGCTGTATGTACATCAAGTAAAATTTCACAAGGCGTGGGCAAAAATACTAGCAAGCTAAAAAAACAAACAAATAAAAAAAACCTGTAAAACTCACGTAAGGCAAGAAGTTATTCGATGTCTAACCATCACAAAAGAATCCTTGGTGATCAGCTAGGCCTGGTGGAGACCTCAGGAGAGTTATATCTTAGAAATAGGGCTTCCTCATCCCAAGTGCAGAGAAGGCGATGGCACCCCACTCCAGTACTCTTGCTTGGAAAATCCCATGGATGGAGGAGCCTGGTGGGCTGCAGTCCATGGGGTCACTAAGAATTGGACACGACTGAGCGACTTCAATTTCCCTTTTCACTTTCATGCATTGGAGAAGGAAATGGCAACCCACTCCAGTGTTCTTGCCTGGAGAATCCCAGGGACGGGGAAGCCTGGTGGGCTGCCGTCTGTGGGGTCGCACTGAGTCAGACACGACTGAAGCGACTCAGCAGCAGCAGCAGCAGCACCCCAGGCGGCTCAGTGTTAAAGAATCCACTTTCCAATGCAGGAGACTATCCACTTTCCAATGCAGGATAGACAGGTTCTATCCCTGGGCCAAATTCAATCTCTGGGTCAGAGAAGGAAATGGCAGTTCACTCCAGTATTCTTGCCTCGGAAACCCCACAGACAGAAGAGACTCACTCTCCTATACTCCACGGGGCTGCAAAAGAGTCCGACACGGCATAGTGACTAAATGACAACATGCCTAGAATGAAGTTTACTCTAGAAACATCCTAAGAAATCTTAAAAACTGGGCCACGTTCAAAAAAGGTACCCATAATAATTGTCAAAATGCATCGCTTAAACAATAGCATAGCGTTCATAAGATCCAGCCTCATATCAAATATTTTATACATACCAAGAAGCAGATAATAGTAAATAACTAGCCAAGAATAAAATCATTCAACAGAAGACACAGAAATGGCAGAAATGGTTACAGATAAGGAGGTCAAGTATTTATTATAAGTATGAGCAAGTATTTCATTAAAAACATGGAGAGAAAATTAAGATGTTTAAAAATGGGCTTCCATAGATTACAACAATATAAAATTAAGATATTGCTAGATGGGATTAACAACAGATTAGATGCTGTACAATAAAAATATAAGTGAACTTTAAAACATAAGCAGTAGAATCAAACCAAATGAAACAGGAGGGAAAAAAAAAGTTAAAAAAGCCTCTATGAACTGTGAGACAACTTACATAGTCTGACATACATAAAATTGATCTCCTGGAAGAAGCAGAGAGAGTAGGAAGACATCAAAAATATTCAAAATCACAGTGACTAAAAAATTTCCAAGTGTGATAAAACTTATAAGCCCACAGATCCAAAACCTCAAAGAACTTATACAGGATAGATATACATACAGACATGCCAAGATGTAGCAAAACGCTGCGCTGTGCGCTTAGTTGCTCAGTCATGTCTGACTCTTTGTGACCCCATGGACTGCAGTCTACCAGGCTCCTCTGTACAGGCTAGAGTACTGCAGTGGGTTGCCATGCCCTTCTCCAGGGGATTTTCCTGACCTAGGGATGCAACCCATGTCTCTTGCATGGGTAGGCTGATTCCTTACCACTGCATCACCTGGGAAGCCAGGGGATGGAAGGGAGAGAGTAAGATTAAATTAAGATAGGACTTCCCAGGTGATTCAGTGGTTAAGACTCCATGCTTCCAGTGCAGGAGTGAGGGTTCAATTCCTTATGAGGGAAAAAGGGTCCCACATGCCTCAGGTCATGGCCAAAATAATTTAAAGAAATTAAGAAATAAATTTTAAGAAGATTAAATTAAGAGATCTTTCTTACTGCTAAACCACTCTGCAGATTTATTTGCTCTTAAGAACATATCACTATATTAAATTATTGTTAATTTGTTTACTTTTCCGCATCCTCTAACAAGTAAGAGAATAGATCTGTCTTTCCCTCTACTCTATCAGCTACTCATAGAATTATGCCTAGCATATAGTGGATAGGGACTAAGAAATAGATGTGGGAAAGGAAGATATAAAGAAAAGGACTTTTAAAACTAGGTTTCAAAAATGCCTTTAAAAACTTTTTTCTCATTGGCCTTAGGTCATTTACATTCTGCATAAATTAGTTTCCTTACTGGGAGTTAAAATGTTATCTACTTTGCTCTTTGGGAAATAATAAAGTGAGATGAAATTGAGATGGCATTTGGCCAGTATCCCCTCTCTTGAGTTCTTGTAGGGAGATTTGTATACACAAAGGAGGAAGCAAGGCAGAGGAAAACTTTATTACTGGTTGACATTCTATCCCCACAGCCCTGGGAAGAACACTTGTGATACAGACTGGAACAATTAGGGAAATCATTTTTTAATCTGCTTTGAATGTCCATGCAAACCAGAATAAAGAAGTCCAGAAGGTTGGATTTTGTTCATTTCCACCTCAAAGAACAGACACAATTATCAAGTCCAATTTACAATGAAAGAGAAGGACTGGACAAGAGCACAACTGCAATGGTTGGTTAGAACTGACTTTTTTAAGGTGTTTTATTTTTTATCATCATCACAGACCATGGTTATCATCCCCTTGCTGAGCTGTCTTTTTTAAAGGAAAAACCATTTTTTAAAAGCAAGTAAAACTACCTTCTGCCCCTGACTCCCACCAAAGGGATTTTTAGACTTTCTCACTTCTGAAGCAAACTAGGTAACTAATAAGAATCTATTTTATAGCACAGGAAACTCTAGCCAATACTCTGTAAGACCTATATGGGAAAAAAGTCTTTTAAAAATGTATATATATATATATATAGATATATATCTATATCTGATACAAGTTGCTGTATACCTGAAACTAATGCAACATTGTAAATCAACTATACTCCAATAATTTTTTAATTACATCTCAATAAAACTGTTTTAAAAAGCCTTTAAAGTATGGAGAGATAGTAAGTTGGTGAGATATTACCAAGATTAACAATCTCATGAATCTCTATTTCTTTGCATGATAAATGTCTAAAACAGCCAAGGGGATTGGGGTTGGAGGATACTGGAACTTCTCTCAGAGAAGAAGGTAAAAGCTTTATTCAATATTTCCTTTAATTACAAAAATCAGAAAAGTATATAAGGGCAGAAAGTAAGAGATGATTAGTAGATGGGCCCAAGCTCCTCCTTCATGTAAACAGACTCTTTCTAGTATCTTTGAATAAAATGAGAAAACTGAGCATGGAAACAATGACCCAACGACATGTGACAATAGAACTTTGACTTACAACCTCTGTAGCTGTTGTTCCCGGAGGCCAAACCACCACCTCTTCACCATCAACCAGAATGGTTAGAAATTAGTGTTAAATTCATACTTCCCTATTTTTCCCTCTGCTTTCAGCATAGGATCAACCAGAGAAAGACAAATCTTCTTTCTAAATTAATCATACAATTTGTTCATTTTTAGGTAACCCACCTTCAGCTTCCCCATGCTGGCAACTTCCAAAGAACACCTGAATTTCTTCCCTGCTTTTTGCTATAAAATTCTCCCACATTCCTGCCTGGTTTTGAGAGTTTGCTAAATTCAAGAAAAAAAAAAAATTGACTCCCTTGCTATAGTAAGCTCTGCAGTTTCCTTTGTTTGTTCTTATTTGGTTTGCTTTCCTTTATTTCCACAAAATAAGAAAGGCATAACATTTATCCCCATGCACAAAAAGTGATAAACTTCTATAGCAGTAGTCTGCTTTCTGCAGTAAAGTATTTCTTGCTGATATTAATCTTTGTTGAGGATTGTCCCTTGAAAATATTTAGACTTTCATGAACTCCCTTCAACTACAATAAACTTAAAATGAAAATAATAAATAAAATAATGGTACAATTATTCTTGAATACCAAGAGGAGAGAGCTAAATGGCTTTGTTTGGTGGGTTTCCTGATTTTATTTTTTTGGTAGGATTTTATCCCAAGGTGAAACCAGAAAGAATTATGAGTATACGAATATGGGAGATTATCCCACACCCATTTCTCTGTGAGCACTGCCACTTTCTTAGCAAGTGAGATTTTATATAAAATGTTCAGGAAAGAAAAAAATAATCTCCATTCCTTTGAACCCACTTCCTTCTTACCTCCTACATCAACAACTCCATGATTTCTAAGCATTTTGCATATACCCTCCAAATTCCCAATTTTTCTGTTGTATCAGAAATAAATGTATAGATGCTCAGTTGCTTTCTAAGTGATGGTGGGGCAAAAGTGCCACTTCAGATCGTGTGAGAGGAGCAATTTTAAGCTGCCAAACTTTCACGGGTAAAATGAGCCTTCTCTTAGTATAGAGCTAGAAATCATGCTAGATGCCTTATTTATATAATCTAATTTAATCCTCCCAATAGGCAAGCTAGGGAGTTCCGACATCTTCATTAAAATGCGGAGAGAAATGGGGTATTTCTTGCTATGTCAGTAAACAAAGAATGTTGTTTAGCAACATCAGCAATAGCAGCCACCACCCATGGGGAGCTGGTGAGACCTGAGGGAACTCAGGGAGGAAAGAATACCTGCCATCTAGTGGCCATCACACTGCGACCACTCCCTATGGTGAGCTGTGCAGACATTTAGGATGCAAAAACAGGATACTGGCCCCACATTGGTGTAGTGCACATCAAAGGAATTATTTCAATGGGCCCAGACTCCTGCATCTTCCCATATACAGAAAAGTGCTAAATTGCTTAACTTGAGGTATTTTGTTTTCCTTTAATTCACAACAATCTTTTGACATTCAGACTATCTGATGCTTTTGTTCCAAATATTTTAAGTATAACCTGGCTCCCCCCTTACATCCTCAGAGCTGTTTTCTCAGGGTTACTTGAGATGCTGCCTCCCAGGCTTGAAGTCCTAAAAATTCCTGCTGAATAAAACTTAACTCTCAACTTTCAGATTGGGAATACTTTTGAAGTCTACAGTGGGTAACACTTAAAATGCGACAGGTTTGATAACTTCCTATCTATGAGATCATGAGAGATCAGATTTGCTGATATTTAAAACCATGTCTAGTGGTAAAGAATCTGACTGTCAATGAAGAAGATGCAAGAGATGCTAATTCAATCCCTTGGGATCCAGCAGATCTTCCCTTGGAATGGGAAGATCTGCTGGAGAAGGGAATGCAACCCACTCCAGTACCCTTGCCTATAGAATCCCATGGATAGAGAAGCCTGGCGGGTGACAGTCCATGTGGTAACAAAGAGCTGGAGATGACTGAGCACAAAGGGTCCCTCTGACCCCAAAGACTCTTCTTAGTCAGTACTCAGCTAGTCCTAAATTAAGTACTTAGGATTAGTACTTACATAGTTCAGTTCAGTTGCTCAGTCGTGTCTGACTCTGTGACCCCATGAATCGCGGCATGCCAGGCCTCCCTGTCCATTACCAACTCCCAGAGTCCACCCAAACCCATGTCCACCGAGTCGGTGATGCTATCCAGCCATCTCATCCTCTGTCGTCCCCTTCTCCTCCTGCCCCCAATCCTTCCCGGCATCAGGGTCTTTTCCAATGAGTCATCTCTTTGCATGAGGTGGCCAAAGTATTGGAGTTTCAGCTTCAACATCAGACCTTCCAATGAACACCCAGGACTGATCTCCTTTAGGATGGACTGGTTGGATCTTCTTGCAGTCCAAGGGACTCTCAAGAGTCTTCTCCAACACCACAGTTCAAAAGCATCAATTCTTCGGCACTCAGCTTTCTTCACAGTCCAGCTCTCACACTCACACATGTAATGATGTATCCATACTTACATAGTACAACTCATTAAAGAAATCTATTCCAGGGTAGCTAGGATATTCTTGAAGACACTGAACCTGGTAATTAGACTTTAATTTTTGGTTTACCATATTCTATCTTTTCTCATTCAACAGAAAATTAAGTCAGTGTGACCTTCTCATTAAAGCAAGCTGTAACATGGATTGGAAAGAAAAAAAATACTATTTCAAGTGCTTTGTAAAGTCAAAGACCAGCTTTCTCAGCCCAGATTTCCTATGGGGGAGGTGGGGGAAGAAGCCTGAAGCCAAGCTTCAGGTAAAATAGGGTCTGGATTACAACCCCAGGCTAGCAAGAAAAATAGGAAAATGCAGTCAGTTGAGGAAGAGGTTAAGCAAGTACAAAGTGATCCATTACTGACTTAACAATGGCAGGATAACTTCAGCTGTATGCAGAATCACACTGGGCCTCACAGTCTATTGGAAAAAGAAAGAAAGAAGAATGCATCTTTCAGCTATCTGCCATCTTCTGTAATTCATCTGTCCTAGTATAACCCCAGAAAATTAATGTTCCCAAACTTTTGGACTTGAAAACCTGACTTCTCCAGAGCTGACTCTGGGAAATCCATTTCTCAAGCCCCACTGATAAGTTCTTCATCTGAAACTAAGAGTGGAGGGAGTATCTATTGCCTTCCTAGAAACATTTGGAGTAGATATGGGAGTTACAGCCTTTGCAGCTGCCACTCTGGTGAGGGAGCTGAGAAAGTTGGAGAAGAGATACTGGGTGGCCAAAAAGTTCATTCTAGTTTTCTACAAGGAGTTACGGGAAAAAACCCCAATGAAATTTTTGGTCAACCCAATATGAACTGAGTCCCGTGGAACCACTCCCTTAAATCCGTATTAAGCATTCCTGCTGATTCTCTGCTTTCTCATGAGCAATGCATGTGAATGAGCTTTGTAATTTTCAAAACAATAAAGAAATGGTAGAATATATTTCAATGAAATGCCCCAAAGTAATCCACCCTGTAAACTTTAGTCACCTATTAGTTCATTTAATAAATGCCCCAAATTCACTCAGCATTCATTTATTATGAGATTCTGTTCTAGGAATTAGAGTTATAGCAGAGAATAAAATAGACAAAAATTTCTGTCCTGGAGGAGCTTAAACTATTAAGATAGCTATTAAGATAGTGTCAGCTGGTGATAAATCTTAGGAAGAAAATAAGACAGTGCCATGTGCAGAAAGGGGAGGGATAAGTTAATTTTGGTTGGTTTAAACTGAATCCTTAATGATAAGGAGACAGCTAAAACAGCTAAATTAAGGATATGGGGGGGGATTAGGAGTTTTTGAGGGAGAACAAACTAAGTGAAAAGATCCAACAGAGAGAATAAAGCTGGTACATTTAAAGAGAAAAATAGAAGGCCCCTCTGCCCATCCTTCTTTTCTAGCAGAATTATGGAGTTCAAGTCCATAAGGGAAATAACAACTGTGTTTTCCATACAAGAGTAAGGAATATTCTTTCCTGAGAATGTTATTGAGGATGAAGAGAGGGTGGTATAGCGGAAAACATTCTTTTATTTGCTCTAAAAGGATAGCTGTGATACAAATGCTGGAGAAATTTCAAAAACATATTTGTGGCTCCTAGAAGATAAACAATCATAGGGTAAACCTTGATCAGCCATGAGGTATGGCTAATATTTTACCTCAGGGGTTTTAGTGCAGAAAAATTTGTGCTTTCACAAAAAAAGGAAAATGTTGTCCTTGGTCATATGAGCACAGGTCTAACACAAAATTGTCCTTATACCTAAGAGTTTAAGCATAAGTCTCATTGAATATGTAAACCAAAGGCCAATCTGACTATATCTCTTTTAATATAAATGTTGAATTCAACAGATAAATACAAATAAAATACACTCATAGACAAAATGCAAACGAGTTACTTTATCTGCCCCCTCCCAAATCTTTGTGTCTTATTTTGCAAGGTGTTTACCCATCCTCAAGCAAACAGCTAGAGAGAAAGATGAAAGTGGGAAAAGGAGAAATGCGGTTGCCTTGACTCACTTCCCCACAATATTACAGATGCTTATATAAACCAGCACTATATAATTATCTTCTATATATCAAACTGACATTTCATTACAGTGGTAATGCCAAGTGCTGGCAAAGGTGAGGTTTATTTGACAGTATCATTCACTGATGGAATAAGCATAATCTCTTCAGGAGTCAATGTCTATCAACAGCCTTAAAAAAACTACTAGTAATACCACATTTCAATCTAGACGGCATATTAAAAAGCAGAGGCATTACTGTGCCAACAAAGGTCCATCTAATCAACACTATGCTTTTTCCAGCAGGCATGTATGGATGTGAGAGTTGGACTATAAAGAAAGCTGAGTGCCAAAGAATTAATGCTTTTGAATTGTGGTGTTGGAGAAGACTCTTGACAGTCCCCTGGATGGCAAGAAGATCAAACCAGTCAACCCTAAAGGAAATCAATCCTGAATACTCATTGGAAGGACTGATGCTGAAACTGAAGCTCCAATACTGTGGCCACCTGATGCGAAGAGCCAACTCATTAGAAATGACCCTGATGATGGGGAAGATTGAAGGCAAGGCAAGAAGAGAAGAGGGATGACAGAGGATGAGATGGTTGAATGGTATTACCAACTCAATGGACATGAATTTGAGCAAGCCCTGGAGATGATGGACAGGGAAGCCTGGTGAGCTGCAGTCCATAGTGTTGCAAAGAGTCAGACATGACTGAGCAATTGAACAACAACAAAAAATACCATGTTTACTCTCCTTTATCTCTAGGGAAAATCAGATTTGTAGAAATATTATTTCTTAACATGTTAATAATAAAGTCTATCAAATCTTTGAAAAATGTTAAAGAAGTAACAGAAATGTGTTAAAAGAGGGTTATTTGAATAAATGATGGTACAATACAAAGGTGGAAACTTTGAAAAATTATCTTTTGAAAGCAAAAATATTACTAACATGGGAAAACACAGTATTCAAAAGAACAATAGGGAGCAATACCATGTTGCATTAGAGATCTTAAGATAATCACTAAATTTTGTGCTTCTCTCTTCTACAGGAAAGAGTTGTTATTGTTAAGTGACTGATGTTGCTGCTGCTGCTAAGTCATTTCAGTTGTGTCCAACTCTGCATGACCCCATAGACAGCAGCCCACCAGGCTTCCCCGTCCCTGGGATTCTCCAGGCAAGAACACTGGAGTGAGGTGCCATTTCCTTCTCCAATGCGTGAAAGTGAAGTCGCTCAGTCGTGTCTGTCTCTTAGCGACCCCATGGACTGCAGCGCACTAGGCTCTGCCGTCCATGGAATTTTCCAGGCAAGAGTACTGGAGTGGGTTGCCATTGCCTTCTCCATGCTAAGTGACTGTTGAGCCAGTAATTACACTTTCTAGGTTCTCTTTTATCTAGATGAGTCCATGTTATATCTGTTTGTGAAGAGATTAGAAGAATTTATTTGTGCCACTTCTAGTCAATATTATGTAAGAAGATGTATTTTCTCCATACATTTTTTTAAAAATCCATTCCTTGTATGGAAGCAACTAATTACAATGTTGTGGAAGGTGAAAGTTGAGATATATAAAATAGAAGGAACCTGGGTCTATGTATCACTCCATAAAATAGAGTCTCCCAGAGGCAAAGAAATAGACCTATATACCTAAAAACAGTAAGTTTCCATTGTGTTGAATATTTGTGTCTTTTGAGGCTATTTGTTTCAAAAGCTGGTGTTACCCTAACTAATGGGGAAATGTATTGTCTCTGATGAAAGAAAAGTCATGTGTGTGTGTGTGTGTGTGTGTGTGTGTGTATGCATGCACACACTCTTAAGTGTGCAGTTCTATGGGTTTTAGAAAATGTCACTGCCCTTTCCTCAAAAAACAAAATATATATGTGGGTTTTAGAAAATGTATATACTCATTTAACCATCCATAACACAAGAAAGGTCATTGCCTTTTCCTCAAAAAAAAACAAAATATATATGTGTGTGTATGTTGTTTCACTGTTCTAATTTCTGTCCCCATAGATTACATTTGTCTATAATTAAAAATTCATATAAAGACTTTTATATATTCCCATACAAATAACTTTGAAAAAATATTTTATTTTGAAATAATTTTGCATTCACAGAGGAGTTGATATTTTATGAAGAGTTCACATTTTATGAAGAATTCTTATACGTCCTTGACTCAGCTTCCTGAAGAGTTAATATGTGACCATCATGCATTGAATATGTGTGCCCTCCAGAAGTTATACATTTTAGCCCTAATCCTTAATGTGATGCTATTAGTAGATGGGACTTTGGGGACATAATCTAGTTTTAAGGATGAAGCCCTTGTGAATGAGATTACCAGAAATGGAAAGCCATATATGCTCTCCATGTGAACCAAGAAACAGCAAGTGGCAGTTTGCAGCAAAAAATAAAAGTAAAACAAATGTGCAGTATGACTTTATTCCTTTACCTAGCTTTGGTCTGCCTTGAAATCCTAGTCAAACTATTGTACTCTTATAATAAAGTATCCTTTCTACCTAAATCAGAACAAGTGGTTATTTTTTCTAGCTTTAATGAAATACTATTGGCACATAACATATGGACATGAATTTGAACAAACTCCAGGACATAGTGAAAGACAGGGAAGCCTGGAAGGACAGGAAGTAGTCCATGGTTTTGCAAAGAATTGGACACAACTTAGCAACTGAACAACAACAAACATATGGAAGCTTGAGGTATAAAATGTGATGATTTGATTGTTTATTATGTGAAATAATTATGACAATAACTTATGTAACATATCAAGTTTCTTCATAAGTAGCTAGACAAGTGTGTCTGATAACATTTAACATTCACACTCATCACTTCCAAGTATATAAAACAGTGTTGTTAATTGTAGCCACTACTCTGTATATTGGATCCCTAGCACTTATTCATTTTATGGCTGCAAAGGTGTACCCTTTGATCAGCACTTCCCCATTTCCCTCACTCCCCAGAGCTGGAGGCCATCATTCTACTCTCTATTTTTATAAGTTCAGCCTCTCAGTTTCTAAAAATAAGTGAGAACACATAGTATGTTTCTGACATTTCACTTAACATATTCCCTCAAAACTTATCCATGTTATTGCAAAAGAGAATTTCCTATTGTATGGCTGAATAATGTTCCATCACACACACACACTTACCTCACATGTACAAACACACACACATCACACTTTCTTTATCCAATCAACCATCAGTGAATGCTTGGATTCTTTCAATGCCTTGGTTATTGGGAATCATGTTGCAATGAACATGAGGGTTCAGACTGGTCTTTGTTATAGTGATTTCATCTCCTTTGCATATATTCCCAGAAGTAAGATTGTTGAGTCATATGGTAGTTCAATTTTTAAATTTGTGAGGGCTATTCATACTGATTCCCATAATGGCAGTACCAATTTACATTCCCACCAACAGTACACAAGTGTTCTCTTTTTCACATCCTCACCAACATTTGTTATCTCTAGTCTATTTGATAATAGCCATTCTAACAGGTGTGAAGTTATAATATTCCATTGTGTTTTTTATTGCTTCCCTGATAACTACTGAGATGTTACTCATTTGTCTTCTTCGGAAAAATATCTATTTTGTTCCTTCCTCTGCCCATTTTTTATTTTTATTTTTATTTTTTACCAATTACCTGATATAGCTGCTTTGTCCACCCTGATGAACTATCATTACTTGGCTTTCAAAACAAATACTCTTAGTTTCCTGCTCATCTCACTGATCACCCTTCTCTGTCTCCTTCAATCATCCCTATCTCTGTCTCCAACTTCACAGTGTAAAGTGTTTGAGAATCAATCCTTGGTTATCTTCTCTTCTTTACCTATGCTTATTTCCTGGATAAGCTCACCTGCTCTCCTGGTTTTTCATATGGTAAAGAATTTGCCTGCCATGAGGGAGACCTGAGTTCAATCCCTGGATTGGGAAGATCTCGTAGAGGAAGGCATGGCAACCCACTCCAGTATTCTTGCCTGGAGAATCCCCATGGACAGAGGAATCTGGCAGGCTATAGTCCATTGGATTGCAAAGAGCTGGACATGAGTGATTAAGCACACAACCCACATTTCCTTCCCTGTGGCTCAACTGGTAAAGAATCTTCCTGCAATGTGGGAGTCCTGGGTTCGAGTCCTCGATTGGGAAGATCCCCTGGAGAAGAGAAAGGCTATCCACTCCAGTATTCTGGCCTGGAGAATTCCATGGACTATATAGCTGGGCACAGCTGAGCAACTTTCACTTTCACTTTTACAAACTTCCTTAAAATCCCATAATATCCAGTAACTCTCTTACTTGCCCCAGCAAAACCTTCTCTCCTAAACTCCAGGTTTGTCTATCCAATGGCTTACTTAACACAGTCACCACTTAAGTGTCTAGAGACACTGAGAATTTTATTTACCCTGTACTGGGTAAATCATGTTGACTCTATCTTCAGTACATAATCAGAATTTGATCACCCCTAAGCATATCCAATCACATTTTGCATTTTAATACAAATTATGAAGTGTTCTAATAAAAACACTTTATAATAGTTGCTCATGTTCTTAGGAAATTTCTCATTAAGGAGAAGTGGAAAATCTTTGACTCCCACCCTCCTTGTACCATTTTAAGAAACTTATCTAATAGTACCAAACCTCAGTTTGATTATATGGAAAACAGGATCAAGACCACCAGCTTGAAAGAATTTTCTAAGGATGTCATCATATACCAAAATTTCATCTCTAAGAAATGTATATCGTACCTCTAAAATATCCCAGTAAGGGTGCCCAGAGCCTAGAAATGCCCAACTTAAATCTTTTCTTCCATAACTCACACAAAGCTAAATGCTGTTCTGCTTGCAAAATCTACTCTATTGTGGTGAGCTGTAGAACTCTGCTAACTCTGTTCCTCTACCAAAGCTAACTGTGGAATGAAAGATAGTTTCAATGTTCAAGTCTGGATTTTGAACAAGAATAAAGAGGAAAGGCTGGTTTGAAGAGAAGGTGATAACTTTATTGTGGAAACTTGTATATGAGAGATTCATGGAGAAAGCAAAAAGAACTCCCTCAATAATTTGAAACATTGGCCCCCAATGGAGAGCAAGGGACTATAATAAATAGCTGAACTCATGGAAGATAATGGCATCTGTAGGAGAGAAAAGAGAAAGAAGACAACCCAAAGAGGCAAAATAGCAAAGACAAGATCGTTTCCTAGCCCTTTGGTTTTAACTTGTATAAATCTGTTTTCAGCTAGCATGGTAACATTACTTTTTGTCATTTTATTCTTGCCCAAGGAAACATGCCCTTTAAAAGCTTTTGCTGCTAAGCAAAGCTCCTGTATTGACTGCCTTAATGTGACTTAAAATATTTTTTTTTTGACTCACTAAAACGTTGTCCACAACATTCAGGACGTCAGACCGCCTTGCAAGTAAAGCACTTCTTAATAAAATCATGGAAATGATTCAATGGTTTGGCTTACTTGGGTAAGTTCCAACACAGGCTAGCTTAACCAAAATTCTACTGCAGCAAGAAGGAAAATAGAGTGTTGGGTGGAATCCTCTTGAAGGCTTTTGCAGAGTGAAATCGTAAAGAATTAAAAAGCCACAGAGTCAGTGACCTGGGTTTCAATTCTACCACATCTGCAGTTGGTGCCTCTTTAGGCTAGGTTTCTCCACTGTGAAATGTGCGTCTTACTTAGAGTAATCTTGTGAGCATTAAGAGAGATTAAGTGTCCAGAGAAGAAAGCAACTGGCACCATCGCAGGCTGATGGCTAGAATCCCGTACTGTGTGTCTCGTCTGTCAGCATTTGTCCCAGGAAACATGAGGTAGATTACAGGGCTTTGTGTAAACAGGCATGGGGCCATCATGAAAGTATTTCTAAGAATACATCGAAAGCCTTGCCTGAACAGCCGAAAGTGCTTTTCAGCACTAATTAACTTGATTGAAAACTTCTCAAATGTTTCCCCATCTCTTTGTGTAAACATAAGAGTGATTCAGAAAGACAACTTGAATGCAGTCAATAAAACCATGAAAAAATGTTTTAAGAATATAAAACTATTCCCATTATGTTCTCCGAATGTCTCGTATTGTTACTTGGTGATCTTAAAATGAAAGCAGGTCTAATACTCGTTGATAACAGCACTTTTTTCCCACACCATGCTGTTAGAAATATAAAATTAGACTGAACTGCCAACCTTATTTTTAAAGGTACTTGAAATGTGAAAATGACTAAAATTTTATTATATACTCTGTTGACATGTGAATATAACTTGCTTTAAAATGTCCTTCCTTTAAAAAGAGATGCCTTTTGTGTAATAGAAAGTTTAAAAAGAGATGACCAACTACAACGTTATTGTAAAAAATAAAACACATGAACACAGAAACAGTGTAACTTTTGAGAGCTTTCTAACTTCAGTAAAGAGACACAATGTGACCAATATGAAAATACTTGTTAAAGAAGATAAAATCTATTAAACAGCAATACTCTGATTCTAACAATTCAGACTTAATGACACATTTAGAAAATGCTATTACTGATGCTGTTCATTTAAATACGCTATTACTGATATTGTTTCATTAGGTATACAATTTCCAGCTCAGTGTTTTCATGCCTAAGTGACCTCTAAATTGGTCTGCTGCAAATCACCTCTAATGCATGCACAACAATCTAATCCACTCAACCCTGTTCAGAGACTGAACAACGCAGAAAAGAGGTTTTGACTTCTCAGGAGACAGATGAATCTTCAGACACAAAATATGCTTCCTTTTTCCTGTCATGTTCTTCTTTGTCCCCTTCATCTTGTGCTTTTCCTTTCTCTTTCAGTCTCCCTGTCTCCCCTGAATTCTTTTCTCTTCCTACTGAGCATCCTCCAATACTTTTCCAACACCCCCAGAAAGGTCAAGTTGAGTACTAGAGTGGCATGCTTTGCTTTCTGAAATAATAGAACTTGTGGCCCCAAATTGGGATTTATGGACATAGGAGAAAAGGAATATCTCCAATTGTTCTATTCCAAGGGGTATTCATCTCTGAACAAACAAAGCCAATGACCACCACTGCTGTGTAGTTGAACAGTGAAAGGAGGTATGGTTCTAACGTCAGATACTGTGAATCCAAATCGTGGATTTCATTACCTGTCCAGCCTGGAGTAAGTTATATATCTTTGCAGGGTTATTGCTTAATATCTAGAAGTTGGGGCTAAGAGTAAGACTTATTTCATAGGCTTCACACAGATTAGTCACTTATTTTGTAAGTATTTATTGTGTTTCTGTTCTGACCAGACATTCCTCAATGAGTTGGTGATGCAGCAATGAACAAAAGAGATACATCTCTTGCCCCATTGGAGCTTACAGTCTGTTAAGAGGAGGCAAAATCTGGAGTGAGTAGCCTGTCTCTTCTCCAGTAGATCTTTGCGACCCAGGAATCAAACCAGGGCCTCTTGAATTGCAGGTGGATTCTTTAACAACTGAGCTATGAGGAAAGCCCTAAAATATATACTATTCTATAATAAATCAGACTGGGCTTTCCCAAAGGCTCAGCAGGTAAAGAATCTGCCAGCAATGTGGGAGACACAGGAGATGCAGATTCAACCCCTGGGTCGAGAAGACCCCCCTAGAGGAGGGCATGGCAACCTACTCCAGTATTCTTGCCTGGAAAATCCCATGGACAGAGGAGCCTGGCGGGCTATGGTCCAGGAAGTCACAAAGAGCTGGACATGACTGAAGCAACTGAGCCCACATACACATATAATAAATACAGGAAAATACTAGGTGATGACAAATACAATGAGGAAGAAGCATAGGAAGTACTTAGAAGCATGGTTGGAATGTAGTTAAGGATTCAGGAAATATTCAGGCATTCAGGGTAATTTTCAGAGAAGTTTACCTGGTTAGAGGACAGACTCCATCATAAAATAAATGGAGTCCTTATTCATCTCAGCCCTGGGCTGAAAACACAGACACAATGACTGCTTTGAAGCAAGCAAGAATCCATCAGCTGCCTGGACACAGGGAACTATATAACACATTACTTCTCCCCTCTATGCAGCCATGCATCCACCAGCCCCCAAAGGGGAAAATAAAGGCCATTTTGTTCTGCCCATAAAATAGTGTGTTCAGTGCCAGAGAAAAAGAAAGTTGTTATTCTACTTTGACAAGGTCCCTAATAAAAATAATATATGAGGATCTATTGATTTTTTCACTGTCAGTGTTTTTGTTTTCCTTGAAGTTTTTATGTTTACCATGCCCAAGTAAAAGAGGATTTATTTTAGATTCCAACAAGTTCCATCAAGGAGTCATTTCAGAGGTTCCTTTGAAAACAAATGACTGGCAACAAGATGACCATCATGCTCACATAATTGCACAGGAGCTGCAGGAAAGGGGAGCAAAGCCCAGCGAGAGCTGGGACTGTCATCCCCATTAATGGGCAAGGAGAGGGGCAGCTTGGGGACAGGAGAGGGCCCAGCAGGGAACTGTGAAGCAGAGACACACTCAGTTCAAACTCAGAGGCCCATGCTCTATAGACCTCTTGGCATTTATGCGTCTGTAATTAAGCGACAAAGCGACGTTGGGAGGTTGCCCTATTTGTCCCTTTACAGGCCACTTCTAACAAGTTCAGAGAAATGGCAGTATTGGATGGGGGGCTGTGCGCTGCTGCTGCTCAGTTATGTCTGACTCTGCGACCCCACGGACTCTAGCCCGCCAGGCTCCTCTGCCCATGGGACTCCCCAGGCAAGAACACTGGAGCAGTTGCCACATTCTTCTCCAGAGGGTCTTTCCAACCCAGGGGTCAAACCTGCATCTCCTGCACTGCAGGCAGACTCTTTACCACTGAGCCACCTGAGAACCCCCAGTGAGAAGTATACTTGTACCTAATTTGTCTTTGGGGCCATTACCTCCAAGAATAGCAGGGTTTGGGCTGTTTCATGGTAGACTGGCAACACCAAGGAATTACTCCATGAGAGAAGCCCCATTCATTTCTCCAGTGTGTGCCTTTTAAAACTGTGTGCTTACAGGTTCCATTTACTGGGCTATTTATGACCCACCAATTTCCATCCATTTGATCAGTATCTGCCAGATTTATCCAGTCATTTGGAGGGTTTTTGTCCACCAGGTGTATTATGTCCACCAGAGTACAGCATGCGGTTGCCTCCACCGATGGAAGCTTGCTTGGGGGATAAAGAAAATATACATCATTTTTTTCAAATAATATATAGAGTTGTGTGCATATGTGTTTAAGTACTCATCACATGTTGCCTTGGGATAGAAAGAAGAAATAGTTGCAGCAGTTTGCTACGGGCTGAAGATATTTGTAAACCATGATTATGAATTTAACACATGCTATAGGAGTCAATGCTTATTTGTGCTGAAGGCTAAAAGGGGCCTTGGGGGACGGCTGCTTAGAAGTTATAGGATTTCAAATCACAATCTTTGGCCCCAGTTTTGTCTTACAAAGGCTACAATTCCCTACCTTTGCCACTACCATATTTGCTTAGATTAAACCAAGCAAAGTTCCTGATGTATCAAATAATATCTTTGTGATATTGAGAGAAATCTGAGTATCACAGGGATACCCTGAAAATGAAATAAAATTAAGGTATACAGCACATGGGAAAGTAATTGACAATTGATGAATATGTTTTAAGAATAGTAAGAATGCTCACATGTCTGGAAAACAGCAGGTACAGGAGTGCAAGAGGCAGAGACCATCTCCTATACACATTTTGTAGCAAAGACTCATACATAATGGTTACTGATGGGATGCTCAGAGGCAGGAATGAAAGAAGAATGGAGGGAGGAGTGAAGGAAGGAAGACTGTCTGTCACTGCCATGAGTTCAGTTTATAAAATGTTGGAACTGGTCTGTCTTACTTCCAGGCAAGGTCCGTTTTGCTTCATCTCATTCTCACTACCTACACTCTTATGCTAGTAGGAAAGAGGAAGGTTTTTGTTGTTGTTGTTGTTGTTAGTCACATTGTCTATTACTTTGCTGACAAAGGTAAAAAAAAAAAGTCAAAAGCTATGGTTTTTTCAGTAGCCATGTACTGATGTGAGAATTGGACCATTTAGAAGGTTGAGCATGGAAGAATGGATGCTTTTGAACCATGGTGTTGGAGAAGACTCTTGAGAGTCCCTGGGACAGCAAGGAGTTCAAAGTCAATCCTAAAGGAAATAAGTCCTGAATATTCATTGGAAGGACTGATACTAAAGCTAAAACTCCAATACTTCGGCCACCTTTATGGATGTGAGGGTTGGACTATAAAGAAAGCTGAGAGCTGAAGAATTGATGCTTTTGAACTGCGGTGTTGGAGAAAACTCTTGAGAGTCCCTTGGACTGCAAGGAGATCCAACCAGTCCATCCTAAAGGAGATCAGTCCTGGGTGTTCATTGGAAGGACTCATGTTGAAGCTGAAACTCCAATACTTTGGCCACCTCATGCGAAGAGCTGACTCACTGGAAAAGACCCTGATGCTGGAAAGATTGAGGGCAAGAGGAGGAAGGGACGACAAAGAATGAGATGGTTGGATGGCATCAAGGATTCAATGGCTACGAGTTTGAGCAAGCTCCAGGAGATGGTGAAGGACAGGGAAATCTGGAGTGCTACAGTCTAAGGGGTTGCAGAGTGGGACACAACTGAGCAACTGAACGACAGCCATTGTTTACTAGTAATTCTAAGATAGCATGATGTGTTTGAAACAGACCACCCTACCTTTACATAGACAAGGTTTCTAACTCCATTTCTATGACTTTCTAGCCAGATGACTAAACTTTCTAAACCTCTTCTAGATTGGGATAAGAATTTCTGCCCCTTAGGATCACCACGGGAATTAAAGAGTAGTATGAATACTTGCATCCTTAAAGAAGACAGACACGAGGAGAAGAGAAACAGTTTCCTCCCCACAGACACACAGGTTCCACTGGAGCTTTCTCTTTATGCCACTCCTCTTTGCTTTCACGGCATTACTCACAAGTAGTCAGGAGCAGGGTGCATTGCTCTGAGCTTTCCCTTTTCCTGTACGTTCTTCTGTATCCCAGTTGTGCCTCATTTTTTCACAAAGCACTGATCTCCAGCTTTGGCAAGACTTCTCTACCCACTGGGATTAAGGATCAAAATAAACTCAGGAATGTTTGTTGTCTTAAATTCCCAAGAGTACTGAAATCTGAACAGATGCCTGGCCCTTTGTGAACCCAGCCCATCCATTCTTGGAGGCCATTAAGGAAGGACTGCTGTTTCACAGCAGGATTCTGGCAAGGAGCAGAGAATAATTCTGTGTATCTGAATATTTACTGGAAGGACTGATGCTGAAACTAAAGCTCCAAAACTTTGGCCACCTGATGTGAAGAACCAACTTATTGGAAAAGACCTTGATGCTAGGAAAGATTGAAGGCAGGAGATGGGGACAACAGAGAATGAGATGGTTGGATGGCATCATCAACTTAATGGACATGAGCAAACTCCGGAAGATAGTGAAGGACAGGGAAGCCTGATGTGCTGCAGTCCATGAGGTTGCAAAGAGCTGAACACAACTGAGCAACTGAACAACAAATGACAACAATCCCCAAGAGAACAATGAATGCATATTTTGAATCCTGCTGTCCCTGCAAAAACCTTTCAGTAATTTTTCTTTCTAGATAGCATATCTCACTGATAAAAGTTCACTTCACATTGTGATTATCTGTCATTAAAAGGAACCACTTGTTTGTATACAAATATTTGTTCTTTGTTCTTTTTTTTTCTTGTTCACTAGAACATGAATATGACTAGTGCTTATTTAAAGAAAACTCGGTAAGTATAAAGAAGACATTTGGGAAACATTTGCTTATTCAGATTGAAAACACTAGTGCATCTCAAAGTATACTTAAGAATTACTTAAAGTACTTGTTTAATTAGTACAGTCATGGCCCCACTACACATGTGCAGATTCAAGTAAAAAAAAAATTGGGGGTCAAAAGCAAGGCATTCCAGTAATTTCCCAGGTGACTCCTATGTAGACTTTAGAGTTCCACTTCTGGATAATCAATGTGAATAATTCAGAAAGAATTTAGATCACATATAATTCCTCAGCTTTTCTAAGAGTCTAAATCATTGCTGGGGCAGTATGAAGAAGGAAACCAATATTCATTGAGCAGTCAATATATACCCAGTGTTCTGCAAAGCATCTGCTATGCAGAAGCTCATTTACTCTTCATAGAAAAGCTATGACTGAAGCTTCATTATTTTTCCCATTTTCCACATGAGTCAGTAGAATCTCAGACTGATTAAGTCAGTGAGAGGGTGGTCACACAACTGGTAGGCAGTAGGATTCATCCTGGTCTGCCTCAGAGGTAACTCTGGTCCCTGTGTGACAAAGTCTCATTTCTCTTAACAAATCCTTACACAGCAGCCTTTAAAAAATAGGATGCTTGGCCTTTATGTTCATTGAACTGAGTTGTTTTCAGTAGTTATAAACTTTTATGACTTTTTTCTAGTTATTACTGACAATATGCTTTTTCTACAGTGCCTTGGTAGTTAAACCCACTTATTTGCACAATCAGTTCCCTATACAGTTGTTTATTTCTTGGCCGAGCTGTAGATTAATTACAATGCCCATGTTTATGTTCTCATGAATGCTGTTCTAAAATCATATTTAAAGCAGTTATCAAAAATGCTGGATGACATAAAAGGGTTGTTCTTTTTCCTTTATATGAGAAAAATCTCATTGAAAACTCCCAAGTTCTAACTCAAGGACAGAAATTAATTTTGTGGTGTGAAGTTGGGGATAATCTACAGAACCTAACAAAGATAAATAAAACCATATTATTTTTCCTAAAATGCATGTGATATTGTTTTAAGAAGTCAACAAACTCATTAAAAAAAATACTACTACAGAAGTCCTGAACTAAAGGGGGAACTAGTAAAGTTTACTAGCAAGTGTGACTATTCATGTTTGAGGTCAGCCCCTGTTTTCACTATATGTGGTGAAGACTTAAAAAAACTAAGTTCCAATATTAAGTGTCATGTTTCACCTATGGTGAAATTGAAAAGTTCTCAAATGGCTTAACCATAAATTTACCTTCCCACTCTGCTCCAGTAAATAAGACCCTTTAGCCAAAAAAAAAAAAAAAATCCTCTTTATCGAAGAACCAAGTGCAATCCCTAAACTTGAGGCCTTTGCAGTCCACAGAATTATTCAACCAAACCAATCACATCCTCCCCACAGGAACCAGAGGGCACTCCACCCTTCTGATCCTACCAAGCCGGCCTCACACAGCCCCTCATTGTTCACTCTGTTTCCATGGGCAGCCCTTGTGTGGCCCTGCATGGTGCGAGGCATCCTCCTTCCCGAGGCTGTGAAGACACACAGCTGATAAACACATCACCTCCTCTGTCCAGCTCTCTGGGTAATGCTTGGACAAGATACCCTTCTTTAACAAGGGAGTAAATAGAAGGCAATTAGAGAACCATGCCATCCTTTGCACTTTTTATGTTCAGAACCATCAACTTTTATGAATATAGCCAAGATCTTCATGGCAGAAGAGGTTAGCAGGGAATATCTGTATTTGAGGAGATTCCCTAGGTCAGACTAGCTTAGCTAATATGGTAAGAAGGCTTTTCATTTTGATGGGCAGTAAAAGTCCAGAGCTCTCTTGGAAGGGGAGTTTGAAGAGGAGCCACATGCTACTTGAAGTTTTCTGCTAATATTAATCGCAAAGAATAACTTCCTTAGATCACACTCTATGATTGCTGCCTCCGGTGAAGGCATCCACTAAGTTTTGTATTTCTGGAGTATCATTGAAATTAGACAGCTGACATAGTGGTTAGGACACAGGGTACTTCAAAAGGCACTAACAATAACTAAAAAAACAGACTAAAAAGAAAGCAAAGGTCACTCCTAACTTTACTATTTACAATTCTATGTGTTAATAAAAAGAAATCATATCCTGCCACTTAAAAGTTCCAGCTCCTATGATCTGATGCACACTCAGCCTTTCTTGTATTTCTCATGCCTTCATAAACACATGTACACACACACATATATATATATTTACACACGCATCTGTTCTTTGGTTCTAAAAAAATACAATTACTCTATTCACATATTTCAGAAAGTTGTTGTTTTTCAGCTCATAATATATCATGGTTATATTTGCTGGCTAGTAAGTATTTATAACTCTTTCTTATTATAACTTTTTTTACTAATTATTATTCCATTTTTTGGTGAACTACAGTTTAACTACTACCTTACTTCAATGGGCTATGCAGCTTGTTTTTATCATTTTGCTGTTACAAATGACATGCACAGACACTGAAATTAGATAAATCAAGATCTGAGTTTCGTATCTTTCACTTTACTAAGCCATCTTTTCAGGCAATTTTCTTAACCAATCTGAATCTCACTTTATTTTAGATATAAGTTGGAGAGTGGAATAACTGTCCAGCATTGCTGCAAGGATAAATCAAGATTATGTGCTTAAATAAACATTGCTATAATGTATTTAATAATTTAATAATTGTTTAATAGTCAGTTTCACTTATAAATCAAAGAACTACAACTAAAGGCCTTATATATTTCATTTTCTTAAATAGTTGAGATCTTCTTTAACTTTCAGTTCAGTTCAGTCCCTCAGTCATGTCTGATTCTGCAATCCCATAAGCTGCAGCACACTCGGCCTCCCTGTCCATCACTAACTTCCAGAGTCTGCCCAAACTCACGTCCATTGAGTCACTGAGCCATCCAACCTTCTCATCCTCTGTCGTCCCCTTCTCCTCCTGCCCTCAATCTTACCCAGCATCAGGGTCTTTTCCAATGAGTTAGCTCTTCACATCAGGTGGCCAAAGTATTGGAGTTTCAGCTTCAACATCAGACCTTCCAATGAACACTCAGGAATGATCTCCTTTAGGATGGACTGGTTGGATCTTCTTGCAGTACATGGGACTCTCAAGAGTCTTCTCCAGCACCACAGTTCGAAAGCATCAATTCTTCGGTGCTCAGCTTTCTTCACTGTCCAACTCTCACATCTATACATGACTACTGGAAAAACCATAGCCTTGACTAGACCAACCTTTGTTGGCAAAGTAATGTCTCTGCTTTTTAATATGCTGTCTAGGTTGGGCATAACTTTCCTTCCAAGGAGTAAGTGTCTTTTAATCTCATGGCTGCAATCACTACCTGCAGTGATTTTGGAGCCCAGAAAAACAAAGTCTCTCACTGTTTCCACTGTTTCTCCATCTACTTGTCATGAAGTGATGGGACCAGATGTCGTGATTGTAGTTTTCTGAATGTTGAGCTTTAAGCCAACTTTTTCACTCTCCTCTCTCACTTTCATCAAGAGGCTTTTTAGTTCCTCTTCACTTTCTGTCATAAGGGTGGTGTCATCTGCATAGCTGAGGTTATTGATATTTCTCCTGGCAATCTTGATTCCAGTTTGTGCTTCCTCCAGTCCAGTGTTTCTCATGATGTACTCTGCACATAAGTTAAATCAGCAAGGTGACAATATACAGCCTTGACATACTCCTTTTCCTATTTGGAACCAGTCTGTTGTATCATGTCCAGTTCTTACTGTTGCTTGCTTCCTGACCTGCATACAGGCTTCTCAAGAGACAGGTCAGGTGGTCTGGTATTCCCATCTCTTGAAGAATTTTCCAGTTTATGGTGATCCACACAATCATAGGCTTTGGCATACTCAATAAAGCAAAAATAGATGTTTTTCTGGAACTCTCTTGCTTTTTCAATGATCCAGCCAATGTTGGCAATTTGATCTCTGGTTTCTCTGCCTTTTCTTTTGAACATCTGGAAGTTCACAGTTCCCATATTGCTGAAGCCTAGCTTGGAGAATTTTGAGCATCACTTTACTAGTGTGTGAGATGAGTATAATTGTGTGGTAGTTGGAGCATTCTTTGGCATTGCCTTTCTTTTGGATTGGAATGAAACCTGACCTTTTCCAGTCCTGTGGCCTCTGCTGAGTTTTCCAAATTTGCTGACATATTAAGTGCAGCACTTTCACAGCATCATCTTTTAGGATTTGAAATAGCTCAACTGGAATTCCATCACCTCCACTAGCTTTGTGCATAGTGATGCTTCCTAAGGCCCACTTGAGTTCACATTCCAGGATGTCTGGCTCTAGGTGAGTGATCACACCATTGTGATTAACTGGGTCGTGAAGATCTTTTTTGTATAGTTCTTCTGTGTATTTTTGCCACCTCTTCTTAACATCTTCTGCTTCTGTTAGGTCCATACCGTTTCTGTCCTTTATTGAGCCCATCTTTGCATGAAATGCTCCCTTGGTATCTCTAATTTTCTTGAAGAGATCTCTAGTCTTTCCCATTTCCTGTTTTCCTCTATTTCTCTGCATTGATTTCTGAGGAAGGCTTTCTTATCTCTCCTTGCTATTCTTTGGAACCACTTAACTTTAGCCATTCATATAATTGTCATGATTTTGCCATATCCATGAGCTATGTTCATTCTAATTTATGAAGTATTCTGTAAGTCAATTTATTTAAATTTTAAAAGTGGGTTGTTAGAAGGTAGAAGAAACTATTTCTTTCATGAAATTATGAGTTTCTACCTAGTCACAATTTCATAATAAATATACATAGCAACACAAATGTTACATATACTCTGTATTAAAGTCCAGTCAGAACACAGAAACCCTGGAAATTTTCGCAGAAAAAAAATGTAATGTAAAGAAATATCAACTAGTAAAAGTAGTTAACTATGAAAAGAGACTTTTTAATTTTTTTTTAAAAGTGTCCTAATAGCAACTATAAAGAGTAGCTCCCATTTCTAGGAAGGAGCTAAACAAGGTCTGAGTCCTTGCTTCCAAGAATTCCTCACATGATCTCCTCGCAGGATTTTCATCTCCTAGAAGATGGAAATGTTTGCTGGTATGATGGGGGCAGAGCATATCCACAGGAAGCCAGCATATGAGGTGATAAGCAGACTGCATTTAGCCCACAGGAAGCTGTTCCCTAGGGGGCCTAACAAACTTCTTGAAAAGCTAGTGCCATGGGTCCTGCACATCACTGACAGCCACAGAGGATGAATAGAAAGCATCAAGATGAAAAGGTTTTTCTCTGCTATCCTTCCAGCATCCGTCTAGCATCCTCTATGGAAAAAGCCCAACACTGCACCACTCGGCACTGGAGAAATAAAGGTTCTAGCTGAAGTAATAAATCAGGGCAAAGAAAGGTAGATTTGGAGCTGACAGGCAATGTAATAACTTGTGCACATGTTTGCCCTTATTATCTAAGATCATCTTGTGTAGCCCCAGGAGGGGCTGGACCGTGTTAAGAAACGCTGATATGGGACATTGCATGTTAAATACAGTTTTAGGATTCCCTGATGGTTCAGCAGTTAAGAGTTCACCTTGCAAGGCAGGGGACACTGGTTAAATCCCTTGTCTGGACAGATCCTACATGCCACAGAGCAACTGATCCTGTGCACCACAGCTACTGAGTCCACGCACCATAGAGCCTGTGCTCCACAAAAGAAGCCACCACCATGAGAAGGCTGTGCAATGAACAGCAGACTCTGCTCTCCACAACTAGAGAAAACCTGTGCACAGCAACAAAGACCCAGGGCAGCCAAAAACAACTAAATAAAAAAAATTATTTATTTTGTGGAAGTATCAGTCACTCAGTTGCGTCCAGCTCTTTGTGATTCCGTGGACTGTACCTTGCCAGGCTCCTCTGTACATGGGATTCTCCAGACGAGAATACTAGAGTGGGTTGCCATTTCCTTCTCCAGGGGATCTTCCCAATCCTGGGATTGAACTCAGGTCTCCTGCATTGCATCTGAGCAACCAGGGAAGCCCTAAATAAAATTATAAATAATTTCACATTTATTATCACATATCATCCTGATAATCTCTATGAGGTTTGATAATACTGATGGTCTAAGATTTTATTTGATAGATTAGAAAACCAAAGCAGAAGGCAATTCATTACCTAAGATCTCTCATTTAGCTACCAGAACAAACTCCTCTTTTCTGATGTTCAAGATGGCTTCTTGCTAGATGTTTCATATTTTGAAGCAAAGAAATATAACATGCATGCTTCTTGGTTCTTTCAAAGAATTAACACTTTCAAAGTGTTTAGCTAATTTACTAAATTTCATATTATTTCAAATTAGAGAACAGTAACCTTGGGCTTCCTGGGTAGCTCAGTTGGTAAAGAATTTGCCTGCAATGCAGGAGATCCCGCTTCAATTCTTGGGTTGGGAAGTTCCGCTAGAGAAGGAATAGGCTACTCACTCCAGTATTCTTGGGCTTCTCTGGTGACTCAGACAGTAAAGAATCTGCCTGCAATGTGAGAGACCCGGGTTCAATCCCTGGGTTGGGAAGATGCCCTGGAGGAGAGGATGGGAAACCCACTCCAGTATTGTTGCCTGGAGAATCCTGTCCGTGGGGTCCTAAAAAGCTGCACACAGCCGAGCGACTAAGCACAGCACAGAACATTGCATTGAGTTGGAACAGACTATAACACTGGTATTAGGTTTGAATTGATTATGAGAAAGCTCTCATTTGGATGAAAATTATCCTAGAGTAAGAGTTTAGATTTCAATTTTAACCAATGTTTTGCTGTGTGACTTAGGGAAAATCACACCCCCTCTTCTATGAATTTCATTTTCTTCATCTGTTAAGGAGGAGGAGGATCTTTATCCCCAAGCATCCTTATAATTGTATTATTTTGAAAGGAGGATCAATTATCAGAGTTTGGCAATATGCTTTGGGACATATAGAACTTCATCAGCAATCATTTTATTTACTTCTTTAAAACTGCATAAACCTCATCCTTTCCAAATAAAATTTAAGCATCTCAGTGCAATACCCCAAATTTTCTATGAGTTGGCCACTAGTTTTTTTAATTCCAGCATCTGTATCCCACAATTTAAATTTTTTGTACTCCTCCAAATATTCCATTGGTTCCATTTCTAGTGTTTTATTGCATATCCCCACAATAAAATGCTCTATCCTCATGTCTCCATTTCAATAGTTACTCCTTATTCTTCATCATTCAGCCTAGATCCCCTCAGCCTGGGCTAAGTGCTGTGTGTGATGCACTGCAATGCTTTGCAAGTTTTTCATAATTCTAAACATTTGTCTGTGGATATGTGGAGATTATTTAAATGTCCCACTTACAGTCTGAAGGCAGCAGCAAGAACAAACTATTTTAATCTGGATCACATTGTGTTAAAAATAAACTGAATGCTTAAAATCCTCACTCTGGTTTCTCATACTTTTTCTACTTCCTACTCCTTTAAGAAGGACTTTGCAGAACTTTATTTGTATTTATGTGTGCCTCAAAAAGTCTGTTAATGTTTGATCAAGAGTTTTCCAATCCAGGGGTCAAATGACTTATTTCAACATGGTATTCAGCATCCTTGGCAAAAATCTTGGCATTTGTGGATCTAGGTGTTAACAGCACTATAATATCAAACTGCCACTTGTGGTCTGGAAATGCTTCATTTCAGCCACAAATGAGAATTGTCAAAGGCGATTAACTGTGTCACCTTAATAGATGAGGCTGCTCTCCCTGCCTGCCCTTGCAGGAGTGCTCACCTAGAAGAAATGTTGCTTTGTAAAGGCATGGAAAGGTAAATGGGCACTCTGCTAGAGAAAAGAGTGAAGCAGACCATTAGCCTACTCAGCGTTCAGGGCATGGTTTCTAAGTTAAGTTGAAGTTCACCAGTTTGGCATTTCTGATATTGCTTAACTACCTGGAAATTGAATTAGACCCAAGTGCTTTTTTCTTAGTGCCCTAGGAATTTCTTGGGTGAAAAAAGGGGGAAAAAAATAAACAACAAACAGGACTGCTTGCAAATCTTTCCATGTCGAATACCATTCAGAAATGAGTATTGCATATATTATTTGTATTAATCAAATGCACTCATGTTACAAAGTTCAAGGTATGTAATTAAGCAGACATAATTAGTAGAACATATTTTTTCTAGCCACAATCCCCTCCCCTACAATACATACATCAAAAGCAAGTCTCATTCAAACTTTAATAATTTTAATGATTCTATGGTATTTATCTGTTCCTTGAATTCTGGGATACACAACTAGATGCTTTTATTTAGAACTTAAGAGGATGTCTAGAGTTATAGGAAAATACAAAAAGATCTGTTGGATATGTGATTTACTTTTCATTTTAAAAAAGGGAGAAAGTATAACCTGAGTTCCTGTAATAAAAATTGCATTTCCTGAATAAAGGCTTAGATCAAGAGTTAATGGACACAATTATTACTGAAAGCAACACTGTGATGTTGTGGAAATCAGGTGTATAATGGAATTTGGTGACTGATCATTATATCTTCATCTTTTGTAAAACAGTCAGTTAAATGAAGGAGTGAGAATTCCAGGCTGGATCATGAAGTCCCTTATAACTTAAGTCTTCATTTTGTAGGCAAAGAAACTGCTATGCAGAGAAGTGATTTAAACTGTCTAATGTCAGATAAGCAAGCTCAGGATTTACACGGAGGTCTTCAAAATTCTATGTACAGATACATTTTGCTCTCTCTCTCTCTCTCTCTCATTTATAGGAAACTTAGTCCTTTCTATTAACTATTAACAAGAGATGAAATACAAACATCATTATAAAACTTGAAGCATTATGCACAGGTGTAAACATTAATACAAAGACAATGAAGTAGTAAAGATAAAGTAAAACTGAACAAAGCAAATGTAAAGTCAATATACAACAGGCTGATTACAGGATGTGATTCAACTGTTCAGTTAACAAAAACTTGGCTCTGGGCGCCTACTAGTTTAAAAAAAAGCTAAATTAAAAGAACTGCATTGCTTATAAAAATAAACCCCAAAAGAGTCAGTGAAGGAAGTGCTGAATTTCTTAGCACTTAGTATTAAGACATCTGCAATTTTCAGTCTGGCATGTAAGGATACTAGAAGTCATCACTTGTGTTCTAACAACAAGAAAAGAAGTTGAACCAACTGAAAGTCAACAACTCTTCTGAGGTCCAGCAATGAACTGATGCCACAAGGAAAGCTGATGCCCCCCAAACTGGTAGATGTAGAGAATCGAAGCATATTAGAGTAAAAGTTTAAGAGTACATATTTGCATAGGAACCATTACTGGAATAGAGAAACCAACACCATCAATGACCAGTTGTGAGAGACTCAATGTGTGCAAGCTTGAGAGTTAAAAAAGGAACACCAGCACTCCAGTCTTGGAAGAGTTCCTATACGGTTTTGAGTTTTACTCCACGAGCCTTACCAGGTTCTCATAGTAAAGATCTGACAAATGAGAAAATGAGTCATCATTTTGAAATACAACTTATTTTACCAGAGTCTAATCTACTTTGGAGATGAGAATTACCCAACTCCAATTCCCACTAGCCTTCCTAAGGGGGTGGGAAGTATTTATGCGGATTACAACCCAAGGGCACAGGTACAAGTTCAAGACCAAAATCTGATCATAAAACTAAAATGTGTCCTCCTCCACACACACACAACATTAATACAGCTTCTATACAGTAGGGTAGACAAAAATCAGGAACAGAGGAAATTTTAGTTTCTGATCTTTGTAGTTAAGTAAACAGTAAAGGCAGCCTAATTCCTAGCCAAATAAATAGAAATTGTCACACTAGAGATTTATTTATCTCAGATCCTTTGGTCTAACGTGTGTAACTTTCAACAAAAAAGTAAAAACAAAAATACAGTTTGAAGAGATAAGAAAGAGTCAGCACCAGACTCAGATATGGTAGAGATAAAGAAATCATCATACTGGGAAGCTTAAAAAAATTTGACTAATATGCTAAGAGTTGTAATGGAAAAAGTATACAATATGGTAAAACAAATAGATAGTGAAGCTGATACATGCAAAGCCTAAAAGAGAATCAAAAGGAAATACTAAAAATAAAAACCACTGTAACATAAAGGAAGAGCACCTTTGATGAGTGCCTTAAGAGATTCAACATATCAGAGGAAAGAACCTGTGAGCTTGAAGAAACATCACCAGAAATTTCCCAAACTGAAATACAAAGAGAAAAACTAAAACTATAACAGAGAGAACCAAATAATCAAGGGCCAGGGAACAAATTACCAAAAAAAAAAGAAACCAAGCCACAAATCTAGGAGGCTCAGAGAACATCAAGAAGTATATGTAATAAAATAACCACATCTAGGCATATCATATTCATATTGCAATAAATCAAAGAACAAATCTTGAAAGAAGCTAAAGGAAAGACAAAACAGAACTTTACCTATAGAGGAACAAAGATGATAATTACTTTGGACCTTTCTTTAGAAGCCATGGAAATGAAAGGGTGATGTTAAATATTTAAATTGAAAGAAAAAAATCCAAAATTCAATATCCAGTAAAAGTATCCTTCAAAAGTGAAGGGGGAAATGAAGAGCTTTTCAGAAAACAAAATTTTTGAGGATTTGTCACCAGTAGACTTACATTGGCAAGAACTGTTAAAAGAGGCTTTATAGAAATAAGGAAAATAACATAAGTTAGAAATTTGGATCTACATAAAAAAAAGGAAAAGCACTAGAGAAGGAATAAATGAGAGTAAAATATTCTATTTTTTATTGTTCTTAGTTGAGGTAATGTATTACAAATTGTTTAAATAATAATAACAAGAAAGTATACCTTATGTATAAGTGACATAAATGCCAGAAAATTTATAAGGGACAGGAATTGAGAATACTCTGTTATAAAGCACTTGCATTATACATGGAAGTGCTATAGTGTTATTGAAAGATGATAGTTATAAATACAAACTAGAAAGTCAAGGGCAAGCACAAAAATAAGAAGTATAACTTATGTGATAAAAGAGGAGAAAAAAAGAGATTGAATAAGATATTTAACTAAAATCAGAGATGGCAGAAAATAAGTGGAAAACAAAAAAGTAACAAAGGCAATGAAGAGCAAACAGTAAAAAAAAAAATAATAAAGCTGATGTTATATAACTAAAAACTTTAAATATCAATGAACTAAACACACTTATTAAGAATCTCTCAGAATGGATTTTTTTTAAAAAGTACAACTGCACATTATATACAACAAAGTTTATTTTTTGAAACTTAGTTTAAATAGAAGACTCAAATGGATTAAAAAGTGAAGAGATGGATGAAGCTAAACCATTCTGACATTAATCAAAAGAAAGTGGCAGTAGGTATATTAATTTCAGACAAAGTGAACTCTGAGGCTCTGAACATTATCAAAGACAGAGGAACATTAGACGATGATAAAGAGGTCAATTCTCCAAGAAGACAAAACAATCCTTAATATGTCTGCAGCCAACAGTAGAGCATCAAAACATATAGGACAAAAACCGATAGAATTGTGAGGAAAAATAGATGAACTCTCTGTAGTCCTATAGTGAGGATTAAATACCCCTCTGTTGATATTTGGCAGAATCAGTACACAGAATATCAACAAATATACAGAAGAGTTGAGCATCACTGATAATCAGATTGAACTGACACCTACAGAATACTTCATGCAACAGCAGCAGAACCTACTTTTTTTTTTCAGTCCACACAGTAAAGATTTCATCAACATAGGCCACATTCAGTAGGCTATAAAACATAATTGAACACATTTAAGGGAACAGAAATTGCATAAAGTATGCTTTCAGACAATTATGTAAACTAGGAATTGAGTCAGAAAGATAACTACAAAAACACTAAAATACTTGGAGATTAAATAGCACACTTTGAAATAACAAATGGATCAAAAAAGAAATACTGAGAAAAATTTTAAAAATATTTTAAACAAGTGAAAATAAACTATAAATTATAAAATGTTGACAGATACAGAGAAAGCAGAGCTCAGAAGAAAATTTATCCTTCATTTTGTTAATGCGGTGTTTCACATTTATTGGTTAGTATATACTGAACCACACTTTTTATCCCAGGGATAAATCCCACTTGATCATAGTGTATATCCTTTTAATCTGCTGCTGAATTCAGTTTGTTGGTATTTTGTTGAGGAAGAAAATGGCAACCCACTCCAGTACCCTTTCTGGAAAATCCCATGGATGGAGGAGCCTGGTAGGCTGCAGTCCTTGGGATCTCGAAGAGTTGGACATGACTTCATTTTCACTTTCACTTTCTGAATCTATGACTGCTATGGGTATTAGCCTGTAATTTTGTTTTCTTATACTTTGTTTTGTTTTGATGTCAGAGTAATACAAGTCTCATAGAATGAGTTTGGACATGCCCCATTCTTTCCAACTTTTTTGAAAGACTTCAATAAGGATTGGAATTAATTCTTTAAACATTTGATATAATTCACCAGTAAAGCCATCCAGTCCTGGGCTTTTGTTATTGGGAGGTTTTTTGATCCTTTTCATTTCTGTGGCATTTGTTACAATTTCCCCCTCTTTCATTGATGATTAATTTGGGTCTTCAACAAACATTTCCCCAAAGAAGACATACAAATGACCAACGGGATAATAAAAATACTCAAAATTATTATCAGGGAAATGCAAATCAAAACCACAAAGAGATATCATTGCACATCTTTTAGGACGACTACTATTCAAAGAAATAAAAAGCACTGGAAAGGATTTGAAGACATTGAAACCCTAGTAACCTGTTGGTGGGAATGTGAAATGGTGCAGCAGCTATGGAAAATGGTATACAGCTTCCTCCAAAAAATTAAAAATAAAACTATTACATGATCCAGCAAAGTCACTCCTTGGTATGTCATCAAAAAGTTGAAACCAGAATCTCAAAGGGATATCTTCACTCCCGTGATCATTACAGCCTTATTCACAATAGCAAAGATATGAAAACAATCTAAGTGTTCACGAACAGACAAATGGATATGTACACACAACAGAATATTACTCAGCCATGAAAAATCCTGACATTTGCAACAATATGGGTGAACCTGGAGGACATAGTGCTAGTGAAATAAGTCAGTCATAAAAGGAAAAATATTGCATGACTCCACTTCTATAAAGTATCTAAAACCGTGAAATTCACAGATGCTGAGAAGATAATAGTGGTTGCCAGGGGCAAGGGTTTTGGGCGAATGAGAAACTGCTGTTCAATAGGTATAGTTTCAGTTACCCTGCATGAATAAGTGCTAGATATGTGCTGTACAACATAGCAAACATAGCTAACAATACTGTATTATGCAATTCAAAATTTGTTAAGATAATAGAACTCAGATAAATGTTCTTACTATAAAATAAAAAAGAGATACAAGGACACTTTGAGAGGTGTTAGATATGTCTATTACCTTGATTATATTGAAAGTATAATTAATGCTTGCATATAACTAAACCCCCCAAATTATACATAACCTATGTACAGACTTTGTGTATTAATTACACATCAATAAAGTTGTTAAGAAAAGGAAGGATATTTATAACATCAAATGCATACACTAGTAAAGAAAGATCTAAAATCAATATGCTAAGCTTCTACATTAGTAAACTATAAAGATGAATGATAAAATGTTTATCATGAGCTATTAGGCCATCTCTTACACAACCCTATGATCTCAATTCTAGCATCTCAAGATCTAGTCCCATAAAACTCTTTTTTTTCTGCTGGTACATGCTGGCTAGGTCTGGATATATCCCCTTTCTTACCCTAACAGGGCCAAGACTTATCCAGCAAAATTATGTTGTGACATAATCCAGTCAATATTGGTCTGGTGGTCAAGAGGAAAGTTAGAGTAGACCCTTATATGTATACTTTTATGGTCCTGCTGGCAAAGTCCTCTGCAATTTTTTCGAGAAAGATTGCAACTCTCTTCTTAACAGGACGTAGCAGATCATTTCTATAAGTCCAGAGCATTGTATGTCATCTGGAGATCCAAGATTTTGGGCTGCATTAACCAATACACTCCATCCTGTATCTTGAGAGCATTCTAGTCTTCCAAGTTAAGACCCCGATCCAGGCATAACAGACTTTCAGAACTAGAGATTAACTTCCTCTAACATTTTGCTATTCTTCTAATTAAGTCCTAGACTTGACCTGAATTGTTTTCTGCTCTTTGTATGAGATGAAACTTTCTCAGTATCATGCTAACACCATTTTCTGGATTCAGACTTAGTCCTTTATCTAATTTCATTGTCCTATATTTACTCCCTCTGTCCTCCAATTTTTCAAATACCTGAGACAAGCACTTACTGGCACATATTCTTTCATTAATAGCTTAACCACTTTTGCCACAATTGAAATTCCCTGTAATTGCAGACCTATTGCTCAAGCTCCATGGTATTATATGCCACGTATTCTATGCATATGTGCTATATGCTAAAGAACTATCCATTCTCCATGTACCACTAGTGATGGACTGATTATTGACAATTGTTGGGTGGTTAGTCCAGCTTCAAAATCCTTTGTCAGAGCCTGATTCTTCTTGGTACCACCTGCCTCAGGTCAGGTTCTGGGAGACAGATTCTAAGATTTGTGTACAGTAGATGATGAAAGTATGCTCAGACAGATGTTTGGAGCAATGTGTTCACAGCAAAAGTATCAGTTGATTCCATGAGGAGCACTAGAGTTGGGATGAGCTATCAGCATTTTCATGCCTTAAGGCAATTTTTACCAGGCATTTTCACTCCCATAATGGCCAATCAGTAGAGTGTCCCTGGGGAATGGGTATGCCCATGAAAGCCCATCTCTCGGGCTGAGGGCAAATTCTTAGAGACAAATTCAACAGGACACCCCTCCAGGTAGCTGGGAGAACAAGTGTGCCATTCCTAAAGGGAGATCTCTACATAACCGCTAGACTCTTGTGTTAGATTCTTTACCATGCTTGTCTAAGTGATACTTAGTTTAAAAGTTAGATTCTATTTGCATGTCCAAAATTTATACTTTTGGACAAATAACTTGACATCTCCAGGAATCAAAATTACCATATGAAATATAGAAATGTTAATATCTTTTCTAACCTACTTCTCAGCACATTAATGCAGGGAAAAATGAAATCACTGAGCAAGGATTTAAAAACTATAAGACTACCTAAAGATGACTCACATAAGCTCCTAATTTTGCCTAAGCCTGAATCCATGCCCATTTCTCACGTCTTTAGATAATGCAGAGTCAAAAGTTGTTTTCTGGGTGAAATATAATGTACAAAATTTTCCTTGAAGAGGACGTACATATTAGATGAGAAATCATGTTTTTTCATGCTGGTAAATATCAGCAGATATTTTACTCCTAATATATAAGGCAAATAGCAAGTGGAAGATATATATAAGTCCATGGAAATACCAGCCAAAAGAGTCATGCTGGCAAGCAAACAACAGATTACAGCTTCTCTCTCACCCTCAGCGAACTGCTGAAACCACCTTTTGAGGAAATTACCAGGCAAGGCACTGCGACACACTGAACAAGTGTACATGAAAAAGAACTCTTCCCCAACCCTTGACTTAGAGGTGAACACGAAACAAAACAGGAGTCCTCCTCCAAGCCACTCTAGGCCATTAAAAAATAAGGAAAATAAAATGGTTCCATCCCAGCCCAAGTTATGCAAGTGTTAGATAGAGAGGACTCAGAACTCAGAACCACCCACACTACTTGGGTAGAATGCCAGCAAGGCAGACGGACCAGCTTGTAAAATATCTTCAGATGGTCTCAACATTTATTGCATCTGTTTTTATGATGTGAATAAATGGGGAAAAAGTGTTTTGGGCTGTGTTTATTTTATTGGTTTTAAAATCAGGTTATGTCATTTAAAAATCTGTCTGTGGAAGGAACTTCACTTAATTAAATCCTCCCAATATGACTGGATTTAAGCTCCCAGTGTTGACTGGACTGAATTGATTTTTGTAAACAACATCTTAAGAGATTTGCTTTCAAGATCAGCTGTTCCTAGGATGAAGGCTTTTTCTTACATCTCTGCTGGCCATCTTTTGATCTTGAAAGGGACTAGCCTGGGTAACAAAGTCATTTCTAGAGCATGACAGAGCAGTAAGATCAAAAGACAGATACTTACTAACATGGAACCTCATGATTAACTAGTGTTAACCTGTATTTATGTTAGGACTTCTTGTTATGAGATACAATTGCATTTTTTTCCTTTTGCATTGAGTCCACTGTTACATCTGAATGAATACTCAAAGATACAGAAATGTACACTAAGAGATATCATTTGTAATGGATGTTTAGGTAGAAATGGCATTGAACATAAACATAAAAAAAACTTGAGCTATAGATTATACCCTACGCTTTATTAACCATATGACTTTGTGTCAATTACAAACTCCCTGCAGTTAAATGAAGATAATATCTTTCATGTAGAAATTGTGGGAGAGGAAAAAATACAGTATTATAAATGTAGATGGAAAACACCACTTTGAAAGTATTTTTTTTTTGAATTTTTTTATTATTGTTTTTGCCATACATTGTCATGATATCACCATGGGTTTACATATGCTTCCCCTCCGGATCCCCCCTCCCTCCTCCCTCCCCCCTGGGAAATCTCACTGCACCAGCCCCGAGCATCAATCCTGGGCTGGCGATTGAATAGACACATGACAATTAACATGCTTCAATGCCCTTCTCCCATATCATCCCACCCTTACCCTCATCCACAAAGTCCACGAGTCTATTCTATACATCTGCGTTCCTTTTGTTGTCTCCCATGTTGGGTTTTCGTTACTGTCTTTCTAAATTCCATATATATGTGTTAATATACTGTATTGTTGTTTTTGCTTCTGGCTTACTTCACTCTGGATAATGGGCTCCAGTTTCGTCCATCTGAGTAGAGTTGCTTCAAATGAATTTTTTTTTAATGCTGAGTAATATTCCATTGTGTATATGTACCACAGCTTTCTTATCCATTTGTCAGTTGATGGGCATCTAGGCTGCTTCCATGTCCTGGCTATTGTAAACAATGCAGCAATGAACATTGGGGTACACGTGGCTCTTTCAATTCTGATTTCCTCGGTGTATATGCCCAGCAGTGGGATTGCCGGGTCATATGGCAGGTCTATTTGCAGCTTTTTAAGGAACCTCCACACTGTTTTCCATAGTGGCTGTACTAGTTTGCATTCCCACCAACAGTGTAAGAGGGTTCCCTTTTCTCCACATCCTCTCCAGCATTTATTGCTTGTAGACTTTTGGATGGCAGCCATTCTGACTGGTGTAAAGTGGTACCTCATTGTGGTTTTGATTTGCATTTCTCTGATAATGAGTGATGTTGAGCATCTTTTCATGTGTTTGTTAGCCATTTTTATATCTTCTTTGGAGAAATGTCTGTTAAGTTCTTTGGCCCACTTTTTAATTGGGTTGTTTATTTTTCTAGAATGGAGCTGCAGGAGTTGTTTGTAAATTTTTGAGATTAATTGTTTGTCTGTTGCTTCATTGGCTATTATTTTCTCCCATTCTGAAGGCTGTCTTTTCACCTTGCTTATAGTTTCCTTTGTTGTGCAAAAGCTTTTAATTTTAATTAGGTCCCATTTGTTTATTCGTGTTTTTATTTCCAATATTCTGGGAGGTGGGTCATGGAGTATCCCGCTTTGGATTATAGCAGAGAGTGTTTTGCCTATGTTATCCTCTAGGAGTTTTATAGTTTCTGGTCTTATGCTTAGATCTTTGATCCATTTTGAGTTTATCTTTGTGTATGGTGTTAGAAAGTGATCTAGTTTCATTCTTTTACAAGTGGCTGTCCAGTTTTCCCAGCACCACTTGTTAAAGAGGTTGTCTTTTCTCCATTGTATATTCTTGCCTCCTTTGTCAAAGATAAGGTGTCCATAGATGTGTGGATTTATCTCTGGGCTTTCTATTCTGTTCCATTGATCTATATTTCTGTCTTTGTGCCAGTACCATACTGTCTTAATGACTATGGATTTGTAGTATAGCCTAAAGTCAGGTAGGTTGATTCCGCCCGTTCCATTCTTCTTTCTCAAGATTGCTTTGGCTATATGAGGTTTTTTGTATTTCCATACAAATTGAGAAATTATTTGTTCTAATTCTTTGAAGAAGACCTCTGGTAGCTTGATAGGAATTGCATTGAATCTATAGATTGCTTTAGGTAGTATACTCATTTTCACTATATTGATTCTTCCAATCCACGAACACGGTACATTTCTCCATCTGTTTGTGTCCTCCTTGATTTCTTTCATCAGTGTTCTATAGTTTTCTATATACAAGTCTTTTGATTCTTTAGGTAGAAATACTCCTAAGTATTTTATTCTTTTTGTTTCGATGGTGAATGGAATTGTTTCCTTAATTTCTCTTTCTGATTTCTCACTGTTAGTGTATAGGAATGCCAGGGATTTCTGTGTGTTGATTTTATATCCTGAAACTTTGCTGTATTCACTGATTAGCTCTAGTAATTTTCTCGTAGAGTCTTTAGGGTTTTCAATATAGAGGATCATGTCATCTGCAAACAGAGAGAGTTTTACTTCTTCTTTTCCAATCTGTATTCCTTTGATTTCTTTATCTGCTCAGATTGCTGTGGCCAAAACTTCCAAAACTATGTTGAATAGTAGTGGTGAGAGTGGGCACCCTTGTCTTGTCCCTGATTTCAGGGGGAATGCTTCCAGTTTTTCACCATTGAGGATAATGTTTGCTGTGGGTTTGTCATATATACCTTTTATTATGTTGAGGTATCTTCCTTCTATTCCTGCTTTTTGGAGGGTTTTTATCATAAATGGATGTTGAATTTTGTCAAAGGCTTTCTCTGCATCTATTGAGATAATCATGTGATTTTTATTTTTCAATTTGTTAATGTGGTGTATTACATTGATCGATTTACGAATATTGAAGAATCCTTGCATCCCTGGGATAAAGCCTACTTGATCATAATGTATGATCTTTTTGATGTGTTGTTGGATTCTATTTGCTAGAATTTTGTTGAGGATTTTTGCATCTAAATTCATCAGTGATATTGGCCTCTTTTTTGTGGCATCTTTGCTGGGGTTTGGAATTAGGATGATGGAGGCCTCATAGAATGAGTTTGGAAGTTTACCTTCGTCTGCAATTTTCTGGAAGAGTTTGAGTAGAATAGGTGTTAGCTCTTCTCTAAATTTTTGGTAGAATTCAGCTGTGAAGCCATCTGGTCCTGGGCTTTTGTTTTTTGGAAGATTTCTGATTACGGTTTCAATTTCCGTGCTTGTGATGGGTCTATTAATATTATCTATCTCTTCCTGGTTTAGTCTTGGAAAGTTATACTTTTCTAGGAATTTGTCCATTTCATCCAAATTGTCTAGTTTATTTGCATATAGTTGCTGATAATAGTCTCTTATGATCCTTTGTATTTCTGTGTTTTCTGTTGTGATCTCTCCGTTTTCATTTCTAATTCTGTTGATTTGGTTCTTCTCCCTTTGTTTCTTGATGAGTCTGGCTAACGGTTGGTCAATTTTATTTATCTTCTCAAAGAACCAGCTTTTGGCTTGGTTGATTTTTGCTATGGTCACTTTTGATTCCTTTGCATTTATTTCTGCCCTGATCTTTAAGATTTCTTTCCTTCTACTAGACCTGGGCTTCTGCAACTCTTCCCTTTCTAGTTGCTTTAGGTGTATAGTAAGGTCATTTATTTGATTTTTTTCTTGTTTCCTGAGGTGAGCTTGTATTGCTATGAACTTTCCCCTTAGCATTGCTTTCACAGTGTCCCATAGGTTTTGAGCTGTTGTGTTTTCATTTTCATTCGTTTCCATGCATAACTGAATTTCATTTTTAATTTCTTCTGCAATTTGTTGGTTATTCAGCAGTGTGTTGTTGAGCCTCCATATGTTGGAAGTTTTGAGAGGTTTTCTCCTGTACTTGATATCTAATCTCACTGCATTGTGGTCAGAAAAGATGCTTGGGATGATTTCAATATTTTTGAATTTATCAAGGTTAGATTTATGGCCCAGGATGTGATCTATCCTGGAGAAGGTCCCGTGTGCACTTGAGAAAAAGGTGAAATTCCTTGTTTTGGGGTGGAATGACCTATAGATATCAATTAGGTCTAGTTGGTTTATTGTTTCATTTAAAGTTTGAATTTCCTTGTTACTTTTCTGTCTAGTTGATCTATCCATTGGTGTGAGTGGTGTATTAAAGTCTCCTGCTATTATTGTGTTGTTGTTGATTTCCCCTTTCATATTTGTTAGCATTTGCCTTACATATTGTGGAGCTCCTATGTTAGGTGCATATATATTTATAATTGTTATTTCTTCTTCCTCGATTGCTCCTTTGATCATTATGTAATGTCCATCTTTATCTCTTTTCACTGCCTTTATTTTAAAGTCTACTTTATCAGATATGAGTATTGCCACTCCTGCTTTCTTTTGGTCTTTATTCGCATGGAATATCTTTTTCCAGCCTTTAACTTTCAGTCTATATGTGTCCCTAGGTTTGAGGTGGGTCTCTTGTAGACAACATATACAGGGGTCTTGTTTCTGTATCCAATCGGCCAATCTTTGTCTTTTGGTTGGGGCATTCAGCCCGTTTACATTTAAGGTAATTATTGATAAGTATGATCCCGCTGCCATTTATTTTATTGTTTTGGGTTCCAGATTATCTATCCCATCGGTGTTTCCTATCTAGGAAAGATCCTTTAGCATTCGTTGGAGGGCTGGTTTGGTGTTGCTGAATTCTCTCAGTTTCTGCTTGTCTGAGAAAATTTTGAATTCTCCTTCAAATTTGAATGAGATCCTTGCTGGGTAGAGTAGTCGGGGTTGTAGATTGTTTTCTTCCATGACTTTAAGTATGTTTTGCCATTCCCTTCTGGCCTGAAGCGTTTCTGTTGAGAGATCAGCTGTTATCCTTATGGGATTCCCCTTGTGAGTTATCTTTTGCTTCTCCCTTGCTGCTTTTAATATTTGGTCTTTGTATTTCATATTTGCCAATTTGATTAATATGTGTCTTGGGGTGTCCCGCTTGGGGTTCATTCTATTTGGGATTCTCTGTGTTTCTTGGACCTGAGTGGCTATTTGCTTCCCCAATTTAGGGAAGTTTTCTACAATTATCTCTTCAAGAATTTTCTGATGGTCTTTCTTTTCGTCTTCTTCTTCTGGGACTCCTATGATTCGAATATTGGTGCGTTTAATATTGTCCCAGAGGTCTCTAAGATTGTCTTCATTTCTTTTCATTCTTTTTTCATTTTTCCTTTCTGTTTCATTTATTTCTGCCATTCTGTCCTCTACCTCACTTATTCTGTCTTCTATCTCTGTTATTCTACTGTTGGTTCCCTCCAGAGTGTTTTTGATCTCATTTATTGCATTATTCATTGTATTTCGTCTCTTTTTCATTTCTTCTAAGTCCTTGTTAAAGCTTACCTGCATCTTCTCAATCCTTGCCTGCAGGTTATTGAGCTGCAACTCCAACTTATTTTCCAGGTTTTGGATCATTTTCACTATCATTATTCGGAATTCTTTGTCAGGTAGACTTCCTATCTCTTCGTCTTTTGTTTGGTCTAGGGGGTATTTATCCTGTTCCTTTACTTGCTGGGTATTTCTCTGCCTTTTCATCTTGTTTATCTTGCTGTGTTGTCCCTTTATTGTGGGGATTCCTCTCTATGGGAGGGGTTGGATGCGTGGTTTGTCGAAGTTTCCTGGATGGAAAGGCTTGTGTGGTTTTCTGGTGGGTGAGTCTAGGTTTCCTCACTGTTACTAGTAAGAGATAAGAATGGGGAGAAAGCAGTCAAGCCAATGATCTCACTCCCAGGTAGCAGTGGGTACTGGAGCTTGGATCTTGAAAGGTACAAAGTTGATACCAGGTACTAATGAGCAAAGATTAAAAATCTAGAGTAAAGACTGGGTTCTCAAAAATACTTAAAAAAAAAAAAACGGAAAATAAAAATAAAGGAGAAAAAAGAAATAAGAAGAAGAAAAAAAAATAGCAAGGTCATATGGGACTTAAAAATTCTAAAAAAAAGAAGAAGAAAAAGAAAAAAAAACAATATATATATATATATATATATATATATATATAAAAGTTTTAAAAATTTAAAAGATGTTCCTAGTACAGTTATAATGAAGGCTTTCTCTGGTGCTGGTGCATTCGGTGAAGGGAAGGGTCTGTAGATTTTCAGATGATTCCCTGGTCCGGCTTCTCCTTCTCACAGTCTATAGACTCCTTTCTATGCAGTTATCGCCACCTGCAGGGCTTTAATTTGCTTCTCCTGTCTGTTTCAAAGCTGTTAGTTCTGCTAGCGTCTTCTGTCTGCTGGTCTTTTAAGTGTCTATTCAGCGCTTTGGAGTTTGCCCTGCTCCTGGTGAGAGGGCTTCCCCCGCCCCCTCTGCTCAGGCTCTCTGTTGTCCGCCCAGCACAGCTGGGGAGTGAGGCTTCTCCCCTCCCCGGCCCAGCCGCTCGGTTTTCTCAGCGTGCAGCTAAGCAGGCCTTCTTGGTCGGGCTTGTCCTTCTCACAGTCTACAGTCTGCTTTCTATGCAGTCTGTTCTACCGGCAGGGATTTAATTTTGGAGTTTGCCCTGCTCCTGGTGAGAGGGCTTCCCCCGCCCCTTCTGCTCAGGCTCTCTGTCATCCGCCCAGCACAGTTGGGGAGTGGGGCTTCTCCTCTCCCCCGGCCCGGCCGCTCTGTTTTCTCGGCGTGCAGCTGAGCACTCCTTCTAAGGTGTATACAGCACCGATCTGTCCAGAATCCCCAGAAGTCTTGGTTAGCCTCCCCGGGGCTGGGTTATGCCCACTGCTCTCAGGCGGGGGCTGGGCCGGTCTGCAGCCCGAAGCTGCCCAGTCTCTCTGTTGACTCCTCACTGCCCTTTGTTTTGTGCACTGGCATGGGCGGGGGGGGGGGGGAGCTTTTCCTGGAAGGTTAGGTCCCTCAGGCTGCTCCGTTCCCTGAGCCCGCGGCCCGCCCCTCCCTGAGCAGGAGCAGTCTGCTTCGGCTGTGCTGCGGCGCTCGGCTGTTCCTTGTAGCCAGAGACGAACCTTGCAGGGCTTAGCTATTAATCTGCTTTTGCTCTCAGCTATATTGCTCTCCAAGATCCACCACAGATCTGCCAGAGAGAATGCTTCCTGGTATTCGGAAACCTTTCTCCTCTTTTTTTTTTTCCTCTTTATTCCAGACTCCCCTTCCGGGACGGAACCCGTCCCCAGCTCTTTGTCTCTCCCTCTACTTTTTTTTTTTTTCCTTTTCTTTCTTTTGTCCTACCTCCTCACGTCGGCAATGGGTCGCCTCTCCAGATGCCCGATGTCCTCTGCCAGCATTCAGTTCCTGTTTTTTGGAGTTTGCTCGGCCTTTAAAAGTTCTTTTGGTATATTTATTGGGGAGAGAGTGTTCTCCCCATCCTATTCCTCCGCCATCTTAGTTTCCTCCTCATAGTTTCATTGAGTTAGACAAGGCTGTGGTCCATGTGATCGGACTGGTTAGTTTTCTGTGATTGTGGTTTTCATTCTGTCTGCCCTCTGATGAAGAAAGATAACAGGCTTATGGAAGCTTCCTGATGGCAGAGACTGACTGAGGGGGAAACTTGGTCTTGTTCTGATCCACTTTGAAAGTATTAAAGGTGTTACATACTATGCTATCTAAAAGCATAACTTGTCAAGAGTTTATAATAAAACTTTAAGAGATTTGTGCTGAAAGAAAGACTCCCACGTATGATATGTATGTATTTAATGACATGATGATTTCACATAAATAAATTAACTGAAAGTTCTGTTTATGGCATTTTATGCCATATTAACAGCCATCAGCCCTTCATATATACAAATATGATCAAAGGTGATAATTTTGATTGGAAAAATTAAACACAACAGGCAAGTAAATAAAGATGTCCAGAAAAATGTCTAAATTTCAAAATTACCTTCAGGACAGGATAGAATTAAAAACTCTTTATTGATAAAAATCATGACTGCCTACTAATTTTGATGGTTTGCATTTTGATTTTTTATTAAGAAAAAATGACAGCAAATTCTTAAACTCTTACAATCATCTGGTTTAAATGGGATGAGTTTGTCTGAAGGGAACATTTGTCAAAATGTTAAAGATAAATTACCAAGCTTATCTAAAGAATGACTTTTGTAAGAAATGATAAATTATAACAACAAGTAATCAATATAGGGATTCTGTTAATTACATTCAAATTATTCATCATATGTCTAAACATTTACTCACATTTTAAGATTATTAATAATAATAATAATAAAGCTGGCATATGTATATTTTAGATAATTTTTTAGAATATCAGTGATGGGGAATGCAGAATAAAATTTATCCACATTTGACACCATATTTGAACTTAACATAACTAAGGCTGAGACAGGATAAAGTTCATCATTTATTGGTGACTTATTGTGTGGAAAGGATTTGACATCCACGATCGAAGTGAATCCTTGTAACAGCTTATGATATAGGAACCATTATCCCAGTCTTACAGATGAAGACATTCAGATGAAACAACTAATTCAAGATCACTCAGCCAGTAGATGGGAAACAAGAAACTCAAACTCATATCTATATAGCACCAAAGTTCACGGTCATAGCCATTACTCTAGTCAGCCTTGGAATTCAGGAGACTTGAATTTTAAGAGTGAAAAGACTCAGCTGTTTAAATGAGAGAGGTGTGGGCTTAGGTGTAAGATGCTCTATCTGTGCCACTTGATGCTGAGCTTGTGTCTCTCCCCCCACGTTTGCTGGACTGTAGAGGTAATTTATAATTTTATGAGCTGATGGTTAAAACACAAAAGCTACAAATATCCTAGAGGGACTTATATACTTTACTTAGACTTATGTTAGTGAGGAACTATCTGGCACATGTTGGTAAAATCCATGGTGAAACCAGATTACTCACCTGAAATATTTTAAGGAGATGTTTATTGGTGAGTTATATAGAAGGTCAAGCTCAGTAAGTTAATTAAAATTTTTGTGGTTGTTGTTGTTGTTTGGCCATGTCATATGGCATGTTGGAGTTTAGTTCCCTGACCAAGGATCAAACCCTCACTCCCTGTGGTGGAGGTGCAGAGTCCTAACCACTGAACTACCAGAGAAGTCTCAGTAAGTCTTTTTTTTTTTTTACACTGATTCCAGTTTGGGGTTCAGTCATTGCAGACACTGGAAACAATAACAGAGCAAGATCTAGTCAAGCCAGCTGATCCTTTTGTATTACTCAGATCCATTGGTGAACGAACATAGGTTCAGTGTTTCAGAAAACCGAGACTGAAAGAACAAGGAAAGGACACAGGTTCAAAGCATTTCTCTTCAGCTGCTCTATTCAACAATACAATCATTAATGATCATATTAGTCAGAGCTTATGGAGTCCAGGGGACTTACCTGGTAATGAGCCCGCCTACCAATGCAGGTAGATGCAAGAGATGAGGGTTTGAATCCTGGGTTGGGAAGATTCCCTGGAAAAGGAAATGACAACCCACTCCAGGATTCTTGTCTGGAAAACTCCATAGACAGAGGAGCCTAGCGGGCTACTGTCCCCTGGGGTTGCGAAGAGTCGGACAAGACTGGGCACACATGGGCACACGTCCGCCCACACTCACACACATGTATGCACGTGCGTGAGGTCCAGGCACTGTGCTCAGTACTTTAATATACTCGCTTACTAAAATCTTGTGATATAGGGACTACTGTTACTCCATTTTACAGATGAAGGGAGAGTCGCAGAGCTTGCGCAGTTTGTTCAGTCACGAGGTCAATGGAGTCGATACTCAAACGTAAGCCCCGCTGTATGCCAGTGCCTCAGCTCTCAACCACTGCATCATTTTTTTTTGAAAATTATATACATCATGTGAAGTATTATTGCAATTCTGCTCTTGCTAATGTTTCTCTTTCCTAGCATTATCTTATTTGATCCTCACAGGAACCTTGTCGAGGAGGTTATCATCAACTGCATACAGCAGACAAGGAGGCTGAGGGTCATAGGACTGAATATATCTATATAATGCATCTACCAATGACTAATATCCCATAGAAAGATACTGGGCAATGAAAGTCTGTCTTTTCCAAACAAATTTCCATGTTTTTTCCCTTGTAGAAAAAAAAATACACATACCATACACAGAACTTTATTTTTGATACATTTTATAAGCTATACATTATAATTATGTAAATGAAATTGTCATCAATTTTAATCATGCTAAAAGTGCTCATCTTTTTTATATAAGGAAAAGAGGAATAAATACTCATTAACACTGAAGGCCTCAAGAACTTAAATTTTACTTTGAGATAGGAAATTGATATAAAAACAAGGATGTATTAATCACACCATCACTCTTCCCTCCCTTCTCCATTAAAAAATAATTTGTACAAGTAATTATCTTTAAAGCCAAAAGGAATTTTAGAGGAAAAATAAAATTATGTACTATTTAGACTTTTAAAAGCATCAAGCCTTAGCAAGTATGTAGGCAGGTATGAACTCTTCTCTTTGCCTTGGGAACCTCTTTTGCCCTACTAGGTTTCTGGAGGATTGAGGGGGTGGGCAGTGGCAGAAAAAGTTGATTATATTTTGTGTATTTGCTTTTGTATGTCCTTGTATATTTACAAAGAGGCATTTACTGAAATACATATTTTGCAGGATTCTTTCATCATAACAACTAAATAAACTTTGTGTCCTAAGACCTTTCATTACAGTGAATACTCAAAACTTTAGCTCCCTTCATGTACTCCTTCCTTCCAGGCCAACCTGGAACTGTTTTCAGGTTTTATCTGTATTTGTGTGTGTCAGTCACTCAGTTGTGTGCAACTGTTTGCAACCCCATGGACCATAGCCCGCCAGGCTCCTCTGTCCATGGAATTCTCCAGTAAGAAAATTGGGTAGCCATTCTCTTCTCCAGGGGATCTTCCAGATCCAGGGATCAAACCAAGGTCTGCTGCATTGCAGGCAGATTCTTTATGGTCTAACTATATTTGTTTAATTAAAAATAATTGAATATCTGTGTACAACTTCACAGTTATCCTGGTCAGGGACTGGCAGAACTAGTAATACTTTAAAATGCATAGGATACATTCCTTTATTCAAAGTTAAATCAGCCTCTTTCTCCCAATTCAGTTAATTAGGTCACTACCCCTTAACTTATACTGCTTTAAATCCAGGAAAACTAAGAGACATGAGTACTACTAACAAGAGCAGAAAAAGTAGTGCCAAATATAATATTCTAATATTGATGATAATATTTAATGTGTAGCCTTTTATATGGGCCAAGTTTAATGCTAAGGGCTTCATATCTCCCTTTTCATGCTAAATATAAGCCCAAGAGGTAGATACTATTATTAATAACTCTGATAATGACATTGGACTTGGGAAACAATGAGTAACTGACTCAGTTACACTGTTGCTGAATGTCTACATTCTGATCCAGATTTGCTGATTTTCCAAATTATTTTTCTGCAAACTATAAACGGACGTCTTTTTTTATTTCCTGAATAGTTACAGAACATACACATACATACACGTTATAATAATAGCATGACTTGTAGGAAGAAGCCTAGCTCTAGTAATAGTTTTTCTTAGTTTAGTTGCTAAGTCATGTCCAACTCTTTGGCAACCCCATGGACTATAGCTTGCCAGGCTCCTCTGTCCATGGGGTTTCTCAGGCAACAATACTGGAGTGGGTTGCCACTTCCTTCTCCCAGGGATATTCCCAACTCATGGATCTAACCCAAGTCTCCTGCATTGCAGGTGAATTCTTTACCACTGAAGCACCTGGGAAGCTCAGTAGCAGAGTGTCTTATTAAAAACAGGAACATGACTTAATATTTTTATGGTTCTACCATTAAGCTATGTTCTTGAAATTGCATACAACATGCTCAGCAAAAATAAAAACTGATCAAAATAAAAAGGATAAAACTTGGAAAGGAGATAAAAGTCATTATTCTTTACAGATGATATGCATATCTATCTGCCAGGAAAACCAAAGCGAAAGAACTAAAGTTATATTCAAAAGTAGTTGGTACATTACAGAGCTCAGTTATGAAATAAGTGTATAGAATCAATAGAAACTTACAGGACATCACTGGAATAAAGCAAAGAAAAGTATTAGAATCCTTATTATGTTAAAAAAAAAAGAATGTCGAGGTAAAATGCAGTTGTATATCATTAATTCTACCTTGTTTAAATTAACTTTTACTCATTTTTCAATTCATCTAATAATATTTTTAGAAAAATGTCTTCATCACAGATACTAAAATCCTGAAACATCTGTGCTTCACTATAATCAACCTTTGAAGCCTTAGTCTTAAAAGTATAAAGATCTTAGATGGTTAAAATTGAAGCAAGTCAGGTGAGCTGACTTACTCGCTTTCTGTGGCTGTGAATCGAGTGAATCATCCAGTGAGTGGATGTCTCCTTGAGTGCTACAACTCCGGATTTCACAAGCAGTTCCCCATGGGGTCCAATCTGTTGGCAAGGCATCACGGGAAGAAGAGCAGGCATTTCATTATCCAAATAGCGGTTTGAAATGGAGGTTCTTCATGTTTCTCAGTGGGAGGTGCACCCACCAGTAAAGTGATGCCAAGAGATGAGGTTGGATGAGGCGGTCTGACATGAACAGTGTAAGTAAATATGTGCCTTCATTGTGTCCCTAGAACTTCTAAAGGCTAGAAAACATATTTTCTTTCTACCAAAGGAGATAGAAACCTTCTCGACACAAAACAAGATATAGAGTTTTATTTTGTTTTGTCTTCTTTCTTCTCCATTCTTTTCTTCTTGCATTAAATGAAGGTGCTCTCGAATCTTGGAGCATGCAAGACTCAGGTGGAACTTCAAGTATCTGAATGGCATTCAATGACTGCTTTGTACCAAACCTACTGCCATCCAGTGAGTATGTGAAGCTTAGCAATGGCCCTAGAACCAGATTGACCTGGACCAGTCTCAACTCTGCCACATTTTGACTGTGCGAACTGAAGCACAGTCCACAGTAAATGTTATGATAGCATTATGAAGCATTTCATGACTTCTCTTACTTGTGAAATATAGTATGACTTACCTCAGAGGGTTGCTGTCAGGATTAAACATGATAATGGATGCAGAGCATAGCACTTTACAATAAATATGAGTTACCTATTTCAGTAATTGAGGTGTTAGGAAGAAATAACTAAGTAATCTATTCTTAAAGAGAAGTATTTCTTCTGACTAATACTGTTTTCAATGCCTTCAGTTGTAAACATTCAGAGAACTCAATTAAGAATAGCTTAACAAACACTGCAGAAAATTTAATGGATCATGTAATTTAAATACAGTATTCAGAGTGAATTTACATATAATGTGATCAAAATTGTGATTTTTTTTTTCTTTTTGCCATATTCTTGGTGCACAGAACTTCCATTTTTAAACTAAATGCTCACAGTGGCTTCCCTGATGGTTGAAGATGGCTATAGATGCCCTAAACTTGATAATGGTGTTCCACAATGTCCAAACGGAGCTTACCATGTTCAAGATTCTGAGGAAAAGAGTTAACATTCCTCATAGGTGAACTACAATTGAAATCACTCAGTATATCTATGGGAAGTCATCATAGCAGTTGGCTAAAATTAACTGAATCAGAAACTGTCACAAGTAGGGTATGATTAACCCGTTAATTCCAACCATGGTCCTTGCCTAAGAACTAGAGTTTAGAGTAATTTTGACTTTGACTTTTAACTCTAACTTTTGTTCAGAACAGTTAGGAAGAGATGGAGGACTAGAAACAGAGGTGAATTATATACTTCAAGTAGATATATATTTATACTAATAGAACAACATTTTCTAGGACTTTGTTATGACTTCTCCCATTTGCAGGGCTAACATGCCTTGATATTTTTAACTTGGTATCTAGAGACACGACCATGCTGAGTCATGTTCTCAACCCCAACCATTACTGAGTGATAGGATCTTCAGCAAGTCACATCTGATCTCTGGGCATCAAGGTTTTCACTTGTAAAGGAGAAGACTGGATTAGATGACCTAAAAGTTCTCAACAGTTTCAGGGGTCTCAGTGAACACAAGGCAGTTCCTTTATAAATGGGTAAGATGGCTGTTAAACAACCTCTCAGCTTCTGTTCTGGAAATTACACAAAATAACCCAAGTTTCTTTTATCTTTCCTCACCAGCACCATTTTCCATTCCTTTAATCTTTTTGTTGATATTCTATGGACCAGCTACAATTTCTCTATATCTCATTCTCTATATAAAATGTCTAACTGGGAAAAAAAAATCTTAAGAGATTAGAAATGTACCCTAAGAAAGGAGGGCTCTCTTCCAAGAAGTTATTTTGAACCTTACTTGTGTTATTTAACAATATTTTCTTCTTGAAAATTCCCAACACAGAATATTTTGGCTGGTACTTAGAATGTTCTATTGCTTTTTGAGTGTACTTTATTTTTGTAAAATTTAAATACAAAGAAATGTACAATTCTTAACACATGTTCACTGAACCTGAACATGAACTACCTATGTAACATATTCTTTATTAAAAACTAGAATGCTATCATCACATAATATCCCTCATGCCCCAAAAAGTCTAACAACATGGTTTAAATCTGTTCTTTTTGTTTTTTCACTAAGTTGTGTATGATTGTTTGTGATCACATGGACTGTAGCCCACCAAAGAAAGGCTCAGGTGAGATTGCTTTCAATCTGTAGGTAATTCCTTAGAGCCTTAATATATTATCAATATCTAAACTACTGACTGAACTTTAACCTTCAACATTAAAATGAAATCACTTTGCAGTTTCCTTCCTTCTTTGTTACACAGGGATACATCTAGGATTTTAAATATTAGCATTAGCTTTTGTAGTTGAGGAAAAAACAAACCTATAAGTCTTGAGGGGTCTCCAGCTAAGGATAAGGATTTTAAAATAATAATTCCAATAAATAAATCAGTAATTTCTAAGATTCAACTTTTGGTGAACTGATTAACACCAAAATAAAAGAGGGATGCTATGGAAGAATGAAAGAAAAAATCTTTTGTCAATCCTCAGATTCATCAGGTGTGGTACAGGGGAAATGTAGTGATATAAGGTAACTGAGAACTATCCAGTAAAAAGATGATAGAAGTTTCCTATTTAACCTATTTCATCTTTTAAACTCACAAATCAGAGAAGCTTTAAATGGGGCCAGCACTCTCAACAGCTGCAGTTGCAACAATTTTGCAAAAGATCACATGACTAGGAAAGTACATTCAACAAACACATTTCTAATTTAAGCTGAAATGCTTTCCATAGTAGCTAAATACTGGCGTCACCAGTGCTACAGAGGTTCAAGGAGAGAGTGATGAATTCCAAAATAAGAGAAGATGAACTTGAGTGTGGTCTTAAAAAACAGATTTTAGACTTTTTGAGAAGTTGGGGAAAGTTAAAATAATGGTAAAGGTGCGTATCTTGTTGTTTTTTTTTAATTTCCTCACCTCTACTGTATTTCACTTCTTTCATTCTAATAGCAAAGGCTAAGTTTATTTAGTGGGCCAAACTCTGTGTGCTCTGGGACCTCAGAGGCATCTTTCTTTCTTTTTGATTCTCTTTTCCTGTCTGTAGGTCTCAACTAAATACTATTACCTCAGCAAAGTCACTGCTGCCATTAAAAAAATACTTTTCCTGTTATTTATATTCCTCACTCACCTCCAATTTCTATCATTACATTTTTTTTTAACTCTTCAGGTTTTTTTTTTTTTTTTTACCTTTCTTGTACAGGGAACACTGTAGTATCCTCACTATTTCATGGAATGAATGAATGAATATACCAATGTCTCCTTTAACTACTTCGCAAATTCTTGGAAGGAAGTGAAGTTCCATAATTCTTCTTTTAGTGTTAATATTCTGCTTTCAGAATAGAGATTTATAAAAACATATTAAATGTTACAGAGGTAACTACAGAACATTGTAAGATAAAGGTGATCTCAGTAGGAATTTTCTAGTACTCCAGAAAATACAAAACAGTTTCAAAGAGGCAGTAATCTGTAAGTTGGACTTCCAAAAAAAAAAAGAGGTATTTACTTGGCAGACAAAGGGTCACAGACAACACAATAATTTTGCATCCAGCCATTCATTCACTCATCTGCTATACATTTATCAAGATACAAAGTGCGGTCCTATTCTAGTCATCTATGACACAAGGTAATCAATATCAGATAGAGTGAAGTGAAAGTTGCTCAGTCGTGTCTGACTCTTTGCGACCCCACGGACTACACAGTCCATGGAATGCTCAGGCTAGGATACTGGAATGGGTATCTGGTCCCTTCTCCAGGGGATCTCCCCAACCCAGGAATCAAACTCAGGTCTCCTGCATGAAAGATGGATTCTCTCTACCAGCTGAGCCACCAGGGAAGCCATTAGGTAGAGTACCTGATGTCATTTAACTTAAAATCTCAATCCCATCAGGGGCTGAGAATTAATTAGATAAACAAACTCAAGTGCTGTATCTTTTGCACTGAGCATTTTTTCTATTTCATTTAGTTCTCACAACTCCATGGAATAGTTACTGTCATCAGCCCCCACTGTATAATAATAAAATTGAAGCACAAATAAATTAAAGAATTATCCGGGGTGACAATCCCCACACCACTGAAATGATAGGAGAGGAAATCATACATGATTGGTCAATCAATTGACAGACTGATTTCAGAGCCTGAGCAGCTGATTCAGAGTTAATATAAAGTCAGACATAGCGCAAGTACAAAGGGATGTGGGATTAGGCTTGAGAGGTAGACAGGACCAGTTCTCTGACTTTTATAAAGGATTCTTTTTTTTCCTCAGAGCTATGGGAATCCACTGTAGTTGCTTTTTTTTTTTTTTATAGAGATAGATAAGAGCAGGCAGGATAACTGGAAAAGACTTGAGATGGTCCCAGGGATATGATAAAAACCAATCAGGAAGCCCCTGCATTAGTCTAGATGAAAATTATGGTATCTTGAAGAAAGGGAACAGTTATATATAGTTGAACAGAGATAAGTAGATAGATTTGAGAGCTCCTCTTTAGGAAAGCATTTTTAAAATATGTATTGATGGGATAAAGTATACAGACCCCCTAGCAAAGTGACATTCACTTGGAAATAGTGTCCAGAGTGCACATGAGGAAAAGAATCAGTAAGAGTAAATCTAAAAGAACAACAACAAAAATAACTAAAGAAAAGAATAAATCTAGAATCAACTATATGTCAATAAAATACATCATTTTAAAAAATAATAAATTTAATTCATATAAGATATATACAGAGGTATATAAATACATACCTTGAGGATCAAGAGCAAAATATAATTGAGATTGACTATCTTACTTAGCTTACAAAGTGGTTTGAAAATACTTGTAGGAAAGGAACTCTAAATATGATTTGAGACTTAATTGTTTGTGTGCATACCTTGAATTTAAATGAAATATCTATGCAGAGACATTTTATAAGCTATTACCATATAAATGAGAAGTAATTTCTTTCTTTTTTGCCAAATGCTAATTTTTTAAAAATAATAATATAACCATTGATGCTTTCAAATTGTGGTGCTGAAGAAGACTTTTAGAGTCCCTCGGACAGCAAGGAGATCAAACCAGTCAGTCCTAAAGGAAATTAACCCTTAATATTCATTGGAAAGACTGATGCTGAAACAAGCTCCAATCCTTTCGCCACCTGATGCAAAGAGCTGACTCATCGGAAAAGACCCTGATGCTGGGAAAGACTCAGGGCAGGAGGAGAAGGGGGTGAGAGAGGATGAGATGGTTGGATGGCATCACCAACTCAATGGGCATGAGTTTGATCAAACTCCAGGAGATAGTGAAGGACAGGGAAGCCTGGTGTGCTGTAGTCCACGGGGTCACAAAGAGTTGGACATGGCTTAGCAACTGAACAACAACAATCTCTTATATATGTTAGATTTGAAGATGAAATTGCATGTTTATAGGTTAAAAACAATCAAATATCACCAATTTCGTATGGTTCAACCTAATAAAAGAAATGCATATGAAAATAAATATATCTAGACTGTAAGATAGTCTAGTACACAGTTTATTTCATTACACTGGTAACTGAGGTAGGGTGGTATGGTGGATGGAAGTTTCAGTTTAAATCTCAGATCTACAGTAAACTTTTCTGGTAACTAAAGTGCAAGTTATTTTTCCTTAGGAGAGCTCCATTTTCTCTGCAGAAAATCAGTACATAAGTGACTAATATATTAGGATGGCTGGAGACAAAGTATCACTTTACTGTGAGGAGATTGCAAAGTGCCTTCCTAAATTCCTTACATGGGGGCAGGAGGATTAAAATTATAGTTATCAATTTGGCATAGTAAAAGTACCTTCTTACCCACAATCCTTCCTAAATACTGAAATCTCAGAAGTCGACATAGTTTGACCTCTGAGGTTAAAATGGCAATTGTGTTCACCAACCACTAGTTAGTCCAGAAGAAAATGAATCCTATTGTTATCTCTCCCTAGATTATGCTCTTAGAACATATATTCTGATATCCAGAGAAAGATTGAGGAAACCCTAAGAGAGGAAACCTTTTGCTAGGGTTCAACAAACTGTAAGGACAACTTTACGTTGTATTACTCTAATGCATTAACACAAATATATTATTTTCATTTTAAGTTATAGATCCTAACTTCAGACCAAGAACTGGAAAGTCTAGAGATTATAATATGGTAAAGAAATCTTAGGAATAAATTTACCTGTCTACTTAAGGTAGCATGATTAAGAATTTGGAAAAAAATTAGAAGCAATATTATCTAGATATCACAAAACAGAGAGTTATTGGGTGATAACCATGTTATATCTGATTTTATGGCTAATATTTTGCTAACATTTATCATTTCTTGGGCAAGACAATTTTTTCAAAGTTCGCTTGCTGATCCACAGGGAATGAGTTATGAATGAAACTGGATTACAGAAATCTATAGGTTAATGAACATGAAAGAGGAAAATTAAGAGATTTCAAAGTCAAGATGTATTTTAGTATATTCTATAAATGAAAGAAAGTAAGGATGTGGTGAAAAGTGAATGTTACTCAGTCATGTCCAACTTTTGGGGACCCCACTTACTATATAGCCCACAAGGCTCCTGTGCTCATGAAATTCTACAGGCAATAATACTGGAGTGGGTTGTCATGCCCTCCTCCAGGGGATCTTCCTGATCCAGGGACTGAACCTGGGTCTCCCACATTGCAGGCATCTGAGCCACAAGGGAAGCCCAATGATGTGGTACTATTTCCCATTGCTCTAAATCTCTGAAGTCAAGAAGGATCCCCTGTGTCAATCCACATAGCTAGGAACATTATAATAGATCAATATAACTTTTGAGCATCCTGACAACTCTTATAGAGAACTGGCTTTGCTTTTATAAATAGATATATAGATTTTAAAAGTTAAAATTTAGTAATTTGGATTAATATATTTTTTTCTTAATTTAACAAAAGATAGGACCTGTCTGAAATAACAAAAGGTATGGATGACTCTCAGTATTTTTCTTCATAAACTTGTAATTATAACTGCACATTTCTCTTACTGAAATAAAGCACTAGCAGAACACAACAAATCATGAAAAGAAGCACATATAAAGAGCAATAAATGTCAGGGGAGAGGGATATCAACTTAGAAGATTTGTTTAAAAAAATTACATGAAGTCTATGAATTCAGCTTTGGACTGGGGGATGTGATTGGCAGAGCAATCATTCTAGACCTAAAGAACTGTGTAGTTAAAGGACGAGGGGAAAGAGTGTGCTGAGCATAATGGAATAATAGATTGGTACAGTCTTTTTTTATATATATTTGCAGTATTTAAGATAAGTCTCAGGATAAAAGTCTATATAGATCTTAGAGTATGATTACCAATGGAATATGCAGGCTTGGGGGAGATACACCTTCAACATGACTCTGAGACTTTAAACCTGAGTGGCTAAGAATTTTATATCAGTTTCATAGAAATGTTCCCAACATGTGAGATGAAGGAGACTGGGGAGAGTGTTTTACATCATGCTGTAGATACATGGGGTAGATGAGCCCTCCTGGCAATTGTAAATGCAAGTTTGCACAGTGCTCAAGGTCCTAAAGTTGCCTTTTTACAGCATTCTCTGCAAGAAAAAAGAGAGATGATTCTAGGTAATTCTCTAGACTCAACTCTCTCCATTGTTGAGTCCAACACCCATGAAGCTTAATCCTCCAGAAATACGACAAACATTTTATTTCCCCCAAATTTTCTGCTGCCCTGTACCCGCTTCACTTGATTTCTTTTCAAGAGCCTATGCAATTTTGAATAATCAGTTTAAATGCTTTTCTTTGAAAAAGTTCCAAACTCACCCTGACTGATTCTTGTCGTCCTCCTTCTTGGCTCTTATTTCACTCTGTAAACACTAGGACTGATGCCATGCTGTATTTGAATTATTTGCTTTTATGAGTATTTCCCAACAGACCTAAATACAGTTAAGGAAAGTCAGAGTGCTAGTATTGTTATCTGTTCATCCCTGAGTCCAAGCAGTACTTAGCATATCGTCTTTTCTTAGACATTTTCAAAGATTCTTTCAGCTACCAAGAGTATTGTATAAACAGTATCACAAGCAAAAATGACAAAGAAGATGGTACTGAGGAAAAACTCAGATGGGAAAGAAGCTATGGAAAATCTGAAAACAGAATTCCAAACCAAACTGATACTCAGGTTATAAGATACTCAGAGTCCTGGCACCAAGATCTTGGACTTCTATCCCTAGAACTCTATGAAATAAATGTTTGTTAAGCCAGAAAAAAAAATACAGAATTCATTCAGTATTAAAAATTTTTTAATAATAATTCATCTTCTAGTATTCATGGAATACTCATAACTAAAAGTTATTTGAAGAGAAAAAAATAAGACAGAGTTGAATAGTTAGCACTTTCCAGTTATAGTCATTTCTGCCTACTTTATATAGAGTTTTCTTTAGCTTATTTTCTTCTGTTGGCTATTCATGTCAATATGACAAGGTATCACATCCAATGATCTTGCTTATTAAGTGAAATATTAGGTTGTAAGATGTTTTAATATAATTAATTATTTGCAATTATTTTTCTCTTTTCATATTTACCATTATAACCTTAGCACCTAGCAAAATGCCTGGTGCCTAAGGAAGACACTTAAATTTCTCAGGCCACTGGACATGACTATCATGAGGTAGAATAGTTTGTGTTATTTCTCATTCAAAATTTAATAAATCTCAATATTCATTTAAGTAGCATTTATAAAAATAGTTTTTAATAGAGTTTGAAGTATAAAATCTCTCAAAATTTAAGTCAAGAAATATTGATTTAATTACTTGTGCAGTTAGGATTTGGTAATTAAAAAGGATCAAATATATAACCAGTTTTTTAATCAAAAAGTATTTTTAATGTTATAGCATTAAATTATAGAGTTACCATTATTAGTCATATTTATTCATGAGAGGTAATTTGATATCTTACAAAATAAGCCAATACATGGTGTAACCTCTTGCAGTCTAATTTTTCATGGATGAGCTCTTGCATATTTAATATCCTTGGAGGTTATATTTTAACATAGTCTAATTACCACTTTCCCTTTATTTCTATTCAGTTTGACATAACCACTTTGCCTAAAATAATTCAATATTCTTATGAATGAAATAGTGTTAAAACTAGCCTATAACATCAATTGCCTTTGTTTATGCCAACAACTCTAGTGAATTAACATTAGAATGTGAGAGCAAATGGCCCTTAGAAAGAAGTGAGAAAATACTCTTCCTAATTTTATATGACTTCTGAATAATTTTAAACACTTCTAGCTTGCAACCATACATCTGCACTATAGATCAAAATTTTTGGTAGTCTAATATGAAAGTAAAGATCATTTTTATTCTTTCTTTCCCATTGCAATTTTACTCATCCAACTAGGCACCATGTTGCCTGATCGGTCCCAGATGCTTTAGGCAAGACCAAAGTATGCTTGATGAAACATTATATGGCATTTTTGCAGACTGTGATGCCTCTGCACAGACCCACAAACAGCTGGCCTGTGTACAAGGGATATTATGAACACATTTCCTGAAGGTAGGTAACTACAACTGAACCACAGTACTGACTCTTACCAGTTATGTCCCCTTGAGTAAGTTACATCACCTCCCTTACCCTCAGTATCCCAATTTCTAAAACCTGCTTTATACTATTGTCCAGATTATAATTAAATGAGATAATCCATGGCAAATGAGTATATCAGTATAGCATGTCCTGTGGTAAGAAATCAAATACTATAAATTGTATTATTATGGTTAGCATTGGTCTAAATTTTAGACTATAATTTATGTATTCTAAAATCAATTATATGCCTTGAGGCTGTATAATTTATTAGAGGTCAAGGATCTATTAACTTTGGGAACCAGATAAAGACTTTCCAAAAGGCTGATTAAAAGTCAACATTCAAAAAACTAAGCTCATGGTATCTGGTCCCATCACTTCATGGCAAATGGATGGGGAAAATGTGGAAACAGTAATAGATTTTATTTTCTTGGAATCCAAAATCACTGAAGATAATGACTGTAGCCATGAAATTAAAAGACGCTTGCTCCTTGGAAGAAAACCTATAACGAATTTATTAAAAAAGCAAAGACATCACTTTGCTGACAAAGGTCTGTATAGTTAGTACTATGGTTTTTCCAGTAGTTATATATGGAAGGGAGAGTTGGACCATAAAGAAGGCTGACCACCAATGAACTGATGCTTTTGAAATTATGGTTCTGGAGAAGACTTGAGAGTCCCTTGGACAGCAAGGATATCAAACCAGTCAATCCTAAAGGAAATCAACCCTGTATATTCATTGAAGGACTGAGGTTAAAACTGAACCTCCAATACTTTGGCCACCTGATCTGAAGATCCAACTCATTAGAAAAGACCCTGATGCTGGGAAAGATTGAGGACAGGAGGAGAAGGGGGCATTAGAGGATAAAATGGTTGGATGGCATCACCAAATCAATGAACATAAGTTTGAACAAACTCTTCGAGATACTGAAGGACAGCGAAGCCCGGCATGCTGCAGTGCATGGGGTTGTTTGAGTTGGACATGACTTAATGACTGAACAACAGTAAATTTTATAAGACTACACAGGATGATCAAAATACTTGTTCCATGCTTTTCTAGATTTTAGACCCAGCACTAGCCTTAGTGGGGCTTCCCTTGTAACTCAGTCAATTAAGAGTCTGCCTGCAATGGATTCGATCCCTGAGTCTGGAAGATCCCCTGGAGAAGGAAATGGCAACCCACTCCAATATCCTTGCCTGGAGAATCCCATGGATAGAGGAGCCTGGCAAGCTACAGTTTATGGGGTCACAAGAGTCGGACATGACTTAGTGATTAAACCACTATCACCTAGCATTAGTAGTTGATAAAACGACATCCACTGATATTACCATAATAAGACATGTTTATATTGAGACATTGGGAACAATTTAGAAAGCAGAGAGAGGAAAAAAAGGAAAATATGCTCACAGTCACTACTTTCCATTTCATAGCTGGTTGCCTTACTGGAGGGAGAAAAAAAGCAACCTGAAATCTGTAATGGTTCAAAGCCAAGGAAGTAACTATTCAAAAAATCATGATTGTGAAACATTGAAAATCTATAATAAACATTTGTAATTTAATTTTCAGGATATTCTTGCTAATATATTTTTCTTGGCTGAGAGCAGGTTCTGCCTCCAACAAATGTGGGCAGTACTTCAAGATGGCCAGACCATACTGATTTGCAGAATTCATGTTTTGGTCTCTATCTATCATTGCAAACATTCTCCATTAAATACAATCATTAGCACCACTTCTGCACAATGATCAGTTCGTGCTAATGCAAGAGAACAGTGCTGCAAGCTGTAATGTCTTCAGCAAACAACCCTAATCAAACAAATCAAAATATATATTTCTTCTCATAGCTGGACTCTGATCTGTTCACACACTGACTTGAATACTCATTCCAGGACTCTCAAATCTGATTGATGATGTCTTTGAACAGTTTAGAAAAGCATAATCAACCACAAAGCCTAACTTGAAGCTGAGCTGAATTTCAAAGCCTAAACATTTAATGTGCTTTGATTTATACTTCCTGAAAGGCTTAAGAAATCCACACTGATTATGTATGTATCATCATTCATAGGCTTAAATTTTAATTTTCATTAGTCGAAATGTTTGTGGAGAGCATTCCCAACTTAGCACCTGGACTTTAATAACACACTTTTTAAGTCAGGTAAAGATGTTGATATCCTTTGCCAACAGTTGATAAATATCTCTCAATGTTAAAAACTCCATTTTATAGATTACTAATATTAATTATAAATGATTTATGTGTGGTCATGAATCATACCTTGTGATCACTGACAGATAGTTCATTGAAGGCATTCCCATAACACTCAAATGCAGGGTTTTCTAGAATTCCTATGAAATAGACATAATTGTGAAATAACCTGTCTCACAATATATGTAGGCCTGGGGACAGTAGATGATTTTAAGCTTATTTTTGAGGGTCTCAATTAAGGATAACCAAGTGTCATATACTAAGATATCATAATTACAATTTCAAATTCTTCTTCTTTGCTCTCAGCATATTCATTACAAAGTAATTGAGAAATTCAGCCTATTGTATGTTTGTGTAACAACATATAATTTCCTTTTCCAGGGAACATGCTAGACATCTGATATGTGTATTTACCAAATTTTATTTTCCTTATGAGCTTATTATTCCCGGTTAGGAAAATCAGATAAATAAGTGGCCCAATTCTTACTTTCAGCTACCTGAAGGATGACTTGGAAAGAAAACTGTTCTTCACTGAGACATTAATGTTATCTGATGACAGGTTAGAAAGAAGAGAATTATTCTACAGGGAACTACAGATTGAAGCTGGTAGTTATCAAAGCACTTATTAGATGCACAAGGGTGCTAATGAGTTCATTTCTGAACCGCCTCATTTTCCCACAGAGAGTGAGTCCCCAGAAGAGTAGTAACAGGGTCAAACGGACACAGATGGGCACACATGTAGATTTCGTGTGCACCCCAGTGTTTGGACACATTAGTTCAGGGGATGCTCTAGTCCCATGTCAGAGATGGGCCCCAATCAATTATTCATATAAAATGCTCCCCTCACCATAGACATGCCCATTTCATATATCCTGTAGACAGCACTGGAAGATTCTGATTCCCCACTCTTGGCTGACAGCAAGATTGTACTTTCATTTCACTCTCCTCCTGGCAATCATGAAGATTTTTTTCCCCTACTACATTCCTACCACTGGGTAGGAACTCAAAAACTATGTGTTGAATGAAAACTATTATCACTAATGACTGGGAGAATTTAGATGGTTCAGAATTTCCTATTGCGTACCATAATTTTTCCAGCTTTCAGGCTTGTACAAACATAAAAAAATTTAGTGTTATCCATGAAGCCATGGTCTTCTTTATTACTTTGGATTTAAAAAAAATCACCTAAAGCTGTATTATACATTTTGTACTTGAAGGGTATGCCTGGCCTGTCTGCAATATCCAGCAGCTATTAATTAGACTAAAGCAGGAAAATACATATATTTGAACAAACACAAGATATACACTGGGATGAGATTTTTACCACTTTCTTTAGGACAAAAATTAAGGAGTAAAATTCCTGTACTTAGTAAAAAAAAAAAAAAAATTACAGTGGTAATAGTTTCCATTCTGCTCATTGCTGTGCTTTGCTAGTAGTTATCAAAGTCGTCTATTTGAGGTGTTAATACATTGAAAATGCAAACACTATGTAAAATAAAGAGCTCAGTCAATTAAAACTCTTTCATCTTTTGACTGAATAATCTTAGGGACTATAAAGAAGGCTGACTCCCAAGGAACTGATGTTTTTGAAATATGTTGGAGAAGACTCTTGAGAATCCCTTGGACAGAAAGGAGATCCAACCAGTCAATCCTAAAGGAAATCAGTTCTGAATATTCAGTGGAAGGACTGATGCTGAAGCTGAAACTCCAATACTTTGGCCACCTGATGCAAAGAGCTGACTCATTGGAAAAGACCCTGATTCTGGGAAAGATAGAGGGCAGGAAGAGAAGGGGGCAAGAGAGAATGAGACGGTTGGATGCCATCACCAACTCAATGTCCATGAGTTTGAGCAAACTCTGGGAGATAGCAAAGGACAAGGAAGCCAAGTGTGCTGCAGTCCATGGGGTTGCAAAAAGTCAGACGCAACTTGGCCACTGAACAACAATATAGCTTAATATTTCAGGAGATGCAGGTTTGATCCCTGGGTGGGAAAGATACCCTGGAGAAAGAAATGGCAACCCACTCCAGATTTCTTGCCTGGAGAATTCCATGGACAGAGGAGCCTGGTGGGCTATAGCCCATGGGGTCACAAAGAATCAGACTTGATTAATACTTGCTACTTCTACCACAACCAACCCCTGGCAACAAAAGGCACACCCAAGACTATAATCAGATTATGGTGTGTGTCCCCCAACATTTCATACTTTAGTTCACAGTTAAGAAGTTTCACTGACATAACACAATGCAGAATTCACACTGATGGTACTGAACATTTAAAACTGATAAGCTTCTCTTTCCAGTGTCAGATTAGAAAAGATTTAAATGTAAGCCATTCGTGTAAAGTGACTACACTCCAATAAAAAGTAATTTAAAAAATAATAAATAGAACTATCTTAAAAAAATGTAAGTCACATAAACACAATTCTTAGCTCATCTCCTGTGGCTTCTGTGTACTTCCCACACCAACCTGGGGCTGTTTTCACTTGCTCTCAACCCCTTTTGCCTTTTCAAAGTCCCTGACTCACATACAAGCCTTCCTTAGTGTGAGTTTTGCTGATAGTAGCCTTTATAAAGAGGAAAGGGAAATTTAATTTTCCCCTTCCCCTCTTGCATAGATATGTTAGGTACCATTATCATCACCACCACCATTTATTCATTCTAAGTTTCTGCTAAATGCCTGACATAGCCAATCTTTAAAATGACTCTATGTGCATGCACGCTCAGTCATATTCAACTCTTTGTCGCCCCATGGACTGTGGCCCTCCAATCTCTTCTGTTCATGGAATTCTCCAGGCAGGAATACTGGAATGGATTGCCATTTCCTACTTCAGGGCATCTTCCCAACCCAAGAATCAAACCCATGTCTCCTGCTTTGGCAGGCAGATTCTTAACCAACTATTCACCTGGGAAGATCCCAAAATGACTCTATAAAAGTACTGTTTTCTCCTTTTAATAACAAGGAAGAATCAATTTTCAACCAATTAAAAAACAACAAGGAAAAGTTCGGAGAAATGGTCACCTGTCTAAGGTCACACAGCTAGTGAGTTGGACAGTTATTTTACAAACATTTTGTACATTCACACCAGTAAATATCAGAGTTTCTGTAACTACATAACTTCAGCTGAATGTGGTACTACCAGACATTGTGATATTTGCAGTCTGGTGTATCTTCTCTTCTCTGCCCATTAAAAAACATAAAACAAAACAACATACAGTTGAGTCTTTTGTGAAAATATTGTGATAATGGATAGATTGGGAGTTTGGGATTGACATGTACACACTGCTGTATTTAAAATGGATAAGCAGCTAGGACCTACTGCATGCATAGCACAGGGGACTCAGCTCAGTAGTACAGAACAACCTAAATGGTAAATTAATTTGAAAAAGAATAGAAACATGTGTATGTATAACTGAACCATACTGTCGTACACCTGAAACTATCACAACATTGAAGTAGAAAAACTTTTAAATATTTTTTAGTATGCAGTTGTGAAGACTGTGCAATAATCTGTCAAATGCTTAGCATATTATACTAATGCAGAAAATCTATTTTACTGTCATCTCCTCTGTACTATTCTGATACATTTTGTTATTTGGCTTTATTTTTCTTTCCTGAGAATGGAAAGGTGCTAGACAACGCCCCCCCCACCCCCCACCCCGCACTGCTTCCTTATCCACAGTCACTCTGAGAGTGGTTCTTCCTACTGATAATCATTTCCTCTCACATGAACAGTAGTGGCTGGAGTTTCACATTCATTTTTGCTTCCCATTACACAAATCCCAGTTACACAAAACCGAGGCAGGCTTCTCTCTCACAGTCATATTCAGGGCACGTATAAGGCAGTTGCCTTAGCACTGAAAACTTATGGGTTTGGATTTCTTAGAGCCCTAAATATTCACAGTGTTACCCAGTGTGGCGGGCGGTAATATGGTTGGAAATCAAGAATTCCTAAACAGACCTAGATATAAGGACAGAAAATCAGATCTGAACTTGCAGTGTAATACGCTGACATTTGAGGAAAAATTTGCCCTGAATATGTATGGACATCATGTTATGATTCCAAGAGTTGATAATACTTCTTTCTACAATACCGTTGAGGATTTACCTAAAACAGTTTCCCCAGTTCAGCTCAATAATGCCTGTCATCCTTTTCCTTTTTAAAAAATATTCTGTTTAAGCCGCTTAGTAAAATACCTCATGATGTTTAACAGTGAAGGTATTCAAGTTGCTTCTTATTTTAGTGTCCTCTTTTCTTTCCACTTCATTCCTCATTCAGAATGCTTCCCTGCAAAGTGTCTTAAGCAAATCAAAGGAAAATTTTGGATGCAATGTTTCCCTCAGAAGCCCCACGTCTTTCTGTACCATTTTAAGGGTCACCTGGTGAATAACATTGATCATATTCTACACATGAAAGAATATTCACTGAGCACATTCTTTGTTTCCCAGAAAACATCAAAGGTTTAATGCTACCAAGTATTCTGTACTCTGGGCCATCTGAATCAGTATGATGCTCTTCTATTCAGGAGAGATGTCTGCAGTTAAATATCCTATTTATAAATAGCATTACATATTCTACTTAATGTTAGTTCACCCTTCCTATAAACTTTTGGGCTAAGAGTGCATGGTAACACCTACCCAGCACCATCTTGACTCCCTGCATGCCACTCTGATCCTCAGGCCATGATATGCCACCTTTTACCTCTTCTCCTCCCTTTCCAATGAAACAGACAAAAGTGTTTGCAACTAGAGGCAATCCAATGTGAGCTAACCAGCCAGTTTCAGTTCAGTCACTTAGTCATGTCTGAATCTTTGCAACCCCATGGACGGCAGCACCCTAGGCTTCCCTGTCCATCACCAACTCAAAGAATTAACCAGTCAGCTATCTTTAAATTATTATGGACACTTTAAGAGCCTATTGTTTGAGAAACCTGAGATGGCAATACAAACTTGCTTTTATTCTAACAGCAAACACAGACCGATAAATAAATCACTCCAGACACATGTGGAAATGTTAAACAGAGATCCATACTATGTGTCATGAACTCATCAAGAAATGAATGAATTACTGTTCCTACTTCAAAAACAGAGGAAGTAATGTTAGGGAAAACTCTAGAGGAGATAAGAGAAGATAGAACAGAATGTATAGTATTCCCATAGACATATCTCACCTTCTAAGTTTTACCTTTCCACAAGTACAGTTTGCAAAGTGCCCTTTCCAAACTTAGGACTTATTTTATTTTTAAGCACCATAGCTAGAAAAGGCGCTACTGAGATATAACACTTTATAATATAGATGTAACATTTCCCCATTACTTATCTGGGATAAGATGAGAGTCAGGATGTACCTATAGCCAGGAAAACCTAGATTCTGGAATTTCTGCCCTGTAACCTTGGACATATTACCATAGTTCACTAGAAGATGCCAGCCAAAGTAACATTTTAATATAATTAGATGTCAAAGAGGCAGAGCAGGCTCTGGAGTCATAATGACCTGGGTTCAAATCCTCAATTAGCTATCAAATAGCTAAATGAAATGGGCACAGTTTCCTTGCCACACACTGCCCCTGCCAACCCAAAAAAAGGGATAATAACACCCGCTCTACACAATAGTAGTGAAAGTGAAAGTGTTAGTCGCTCAGTTGTGTCTATATGTAACCCCATCGACTCTAGCCCACCATGCTCCTCTGTCTGTGTAATTCTCCAGGCAAGAGTACTAGAGTGGGTTGCCATGGCCAGCAATATATTACTGGCTGAGGCAAAATCATCCCCATTTCACAGATTACAAAATTGAGACTCAGAAAGTAACAGGACCTAAGTTGCTCAGCTCACAAATGGAAGAGCACAAATTCCAATCCAACTGTTAGGAATTCTGAACACTGAGTTCTTAAGTACTACAATAGAAGCAAATGCTCATCAGCCCATCAATATTGTCCGTAAAAAAGAAAAAAAATATTGATTCAGTATTTGGTCTAACATTGACTTCTTCAGTGCATTAACTATAAGTTGGTGATGGACAGGGAAGAAAATGTTGATTCAGTATTTGGTTTAGTTTATATATATATGTGTGTGTGTGTGTGTGTGTGTGTGTGTGTGTGTGTATACATATATATTATATATATGTGTGTGTGTGTATACATATATATACACACACACAAACAATATTGCACATAATATTATCTATAATGTATACAAACCGTTTTTGTAGTTCAGTTCAGTTACTCAGTTGTGTCCGAGTCTTTGAGACCCCATGGACTGCAGCACACCAGGCTTTCCTGTCCATCACCAACTCCCAGAGTTTGCTCAAACTTAAGTTCATTGAGCCATTGATGTTCATCAGGCTGAACTGAACTATAAGAACATCTTATATACATTATATATAAAATATTATGTGCAATATTGTTTGTGTGTATATATGTAGACACACATAGGTATATATATATATATATATAATACTGTACAGTGCTTCAATTTAAGCTTTTTAATAATGTGGCTTGAGTTCTGGTACTTTCAATTACATTGAGTTAGCTGTGCCATATTTAGTAAATAAAAATACAGAACACACAGTTAAGCTTGAATTCAGATAACAATGAGTATTTTTTAGTAAAAGTACATGTCATGATTATGGGATCAGTGACATATTGCTTAGTCTAGTGATATTGTTGGTAGAGATTAACAAAAATTTTCCAAACCCTTTATATTTTTTTCTAATTTTATTTACAAATGAAGATGTTACTCTCTGGGACAATTAGGGCTGATCCTACAAATGTTAATGCTCATGTACTTCTGGATGTTCCCATTTTTCATTGTTTGTTTCTGTTTTAGAACAAGCACACCCATACATGTATGTACTGCAAGTCAACAGAAGCACTTGTCATCCGGGAGCTGGTTCCAGCCAAGCCTGTGGTAATTAAGGAATCGCATTATTTTAAGTCTCAAAAGGCAAATGGATGAGTCTTTTTGTCTTTCTCAGGGGAATATAGAGTTACATTTTTTAATAACTGCAAAAGCTATCTTGGGATGGAGCAAAATGGAGAGTTAAATGCAAATGCTCAGACTTTTTTTTTTATTAGTTTTGCCATACAATAACATGATATCGCCATGGGTTTACATATGCTCCCCCTCCAGAACCCCCCTCCTTTTAAGAGGATATTCCCTCTAACAGAGTCTGATTACTTAGCCTGGAGTCAAAACCTCTTTGGGAAGGAATATGCATGACTTAGATTTGAGCCAGCTTGGTATCAAAAATCTTCTGTGTGGCTTTTCACAGCTGTCAGAAGTTTTGGCTTCTCCAGAGAGAGAGAGGAGGGACAAAAAGAAAAGAAAAATAAAACTTGCTTTAACTGCTCTTTCCTAATTGTGGAGAAAACCTTGGTTTGCCTTTTTGGGCACTTTACTCTTCTGTGACTACATGAGGAGGAGAAAGAATAAGGGGGAAAGCCTCCAAATGCACTGCTGAGTACAAAATACATGCGAAAAAGAAGGGGATGACAGAGGATGAGATGGTTGGATGGCATCACTGACTCAATGGACATGAGTTTGAGCAAGCTCTGGGAGTTGGTGAAGGACAGGGAGGCCTGGCGTCTATGGGGTCACAGAATCGGACATGACTGAGTGACTGAACTGAACTGAACCTCTAAGAGGTGAAGACTGGAGCTGCCTTGTCTACAAGGATATCTACTGAGAGGTGCAAGTTCCCTGAAATTTAAGTACATTAACACACCATCCTAATCTTTGACTATGTTTATCTCTCTGCCTCCATCGTGCCTCACTCCATATCCAAATTTCTTTCCATTCTATGTCTCAATCTTCTTGCTAAATTGATTCATTTCTATCCATTTTCCAAAACTCATCTCAGGGGTCGTCACATCAGTAAAGTCTTCACTATTTGGAGATTCCTATGTCCAGCTTAATATTTTCCCGTCTTCTTCCATAGCACCATATCCCATTAATCAGCCTCTTATGTTACTGTTTTTATCTTATGCCCCAATAGATTATGTTCTCCTTGCATGTCTCATTTTGTTTTATATACTAGCATCAACATAGAATGCAACTAGATGTATTTATTTCAATGTGCACATGTGTGTGATGGTTATTTTTTTTTTGACAAGGATCCTGTGCTATTATGAATTGGTAAGGCCCGCCAGAATGCTGATCATTTTGTCTGCATAGGTAGTAGATATTGTTGTTGCCCCGCCCATGTCCTCTTGCTCTCACAGTTCTGCTGTACACTAATCTGACATCCTGCCAGGACATCTGTATTTCTCTGTCATAGGCCTCACACTGGCAGCTTGAGCCTCCTTTCCCCCATCAGAGGGGATGCAAGACAACGTCTCTTCCCACAGTCCTTGCAACGGGATCCATTGTGTCCCTCCCCAGCTAATATGTTGAAGCCTGAATGACACTAAATTTGGAGATATGGCTGAAAACATATGGTTAAGTTAAAATGGGCAGTGAGATGGGCCCTAATCCAATCTGACTGCTGTCCTTGTAAAAAAAGAAAATTTGGATACACCGTGCTAGAAAGGTCTCCACAGTAGAGTCAGGCCTAAAAAAATCATTTTTGCACTCTTTTCTTCACAGTACATGACACACAGAACAGACTAAAACACCTAATCAAATAAATGAATATTTAATGATATGTGTTTTGCACAACCTCTAATTCTAGAGAGATGGTGGATACCTAACTGTATGTATCAGAGGATTCCTATACAGTGTTTGAGTACATCTTAAATAACTACACAACACACACAAACAAAAAAGCCTCGTTCCCCCATGGCGACTCAATAAATAAATAAGCCACACTCATAAAGCTTGTCAAAGTACCACTTCCCATGGGAGAATTTTGCGCTTCTCTCTCATTTATCTAGGCATGTGCTGAGGCTTTTGACCCAATTTAGCATAGATAAATGACCCATGATGTGAAATTTCCCAACAGTTTAATAATGCATTTAACTCAAAGTGACATTTGCTTGCAGCTGCCTTGAAGCACTTTGGAGGCGATATATGTCTCTTTGAAATGATGGATGGTGAGGAGGCAGGCCTGCGTGAGAGAGCCACCCCCATCCCACCTAGGGAAGAAGGGAGGAAATCCTCTTTAAATTGCCTGCAGCAAACCCAGAGTTTTTGAGACTTAATGTACTATATGCATTTTCAGTATCATGTACAGTTATGACCATCAGATAATTGTAGTATGAAGCTTTTTGTATCCTGCATAATACTCCTTTTTTCTGTAATACATTTAAAATGTTGTATGGATTTCCCCTACAGAAGACTGAGAAATGTTTGCTTCTTCCTTAAAAGCGTTTTCATAATCCACATAATAATTTAGTAGAGGCAATGCTGCTCTGCATGTTTTTTTTTTTAATCATATCCCATGGAAGAGAAAATTTTGCCTTGTTTTTGTTAAATTCAATGATCACTAAGTCAATGAATCCAAACAGAGGTGGTCCATCATGTTCAATATTACAGTTAAGAAAGGAAGATGAAAAGAATAATTTCTTAATGCATGGTTTCACTTCCTTTCCACATTTTGTTGTAACAATGTCTGTTCTGTTGTTAAAAAAAATATTAAGAACAAAGAATGTACCTTTCTCCTTTCTTATCATATCCTCTTTCACGGACATATAATTCTTCACAGGATACAATAAACAATGGAAAGATGCTTTGAACTGTTCTAGATCTATAACTTGTTTTATTCAACCATATTTTTTGAATTGGTTACTGCCTTGGGAGACATTCCATCACTTTAGCAATCAACAAAGGATGATGTAGAATCCTGGTATAGTCATTTACTGAGTTTAATATACACAATAATTATATCCATGTGGGGAAGTTTGTGGAGAATTTACAGGAGGAATACAAAGTGAAATTGAGTAGAAAAAGACTAGAAATATACCATCTGGAGGAGAGCCTGCCAAATTTCTGAACCAGACTACTGACATCTCAAACAGGTCATATATTATCTCAGAAAGTCAGTTCAACACTGATGTGAAATTTTCCAGACATAGCTTGAATTTGTGGATGTGTGAAAGAACACTTTTGTTTTATAAACACAAACACACACTCACCATCAAAAGTAGGAGGCAAAGGGTAATCAACTGATATTTAGATCCTCAGAAATGATTATACTAACACCTCTAAATTTCAGATTCCATCTGGCTCCAGACCTCAGCCAGTCGAACTCCTGAATCGATCAAGCTTACTTTTCAATGAACTCTGTATTAAACCACCTTCACTTGACTTGCGGTGCCTCCCTTATAGACCTGGCACACCACCTCCACAGTGGCTCTGACAAACTGCCTAAGTTTTGTCCCCACCTCCTGCAAACAACTCAGTAGAAGGAAACGACACTGCATTCAATCAATTGTTATGTGAACACAAATCTCTGTCACAGGCTCTCTTTCTATTAGATATTTGTGCTGATCAGTTCTTGGATAAATGTTGAGATTTTGTACTCAGAAGATCTCAGAAAAGAGAGACAAGGAAGCTACTAAATTGTGTGCATTTATACATGTGCGATGGCAGTATCTCAGTTAAAATTTATTTTTGATGAGTGGACAGACATACCTAACCTAGCTTAATAATGGATATGCTTGACTGCATCATTTCTGATACATGTGAAGATGGAGATAGAGGGCAGGTGGATAGATGATGAGTGGGCAGATGATAGGTAGCTAGATAGAAAAGAACAGAACGACATATGATTTTCGAAGAGGGGAGAAACTCTTGAGTAATGTGAGAATAAAGGAAAGACATCCTGATATAGCATAAAGGAGTTTGACTTTGGAATCAGATAGCCTTGTGTTTGAATTCCAAATTGCACACAGGTTATGAGATTCTAGGTAAATTACAAAAACTCACAGTGTCCATTTCTTCAGCTGTCAGATAGTCTTCGTATTCTCATTTAACTCTTCGAGTAGTTTTGATGAATAGACATATAATATATAGAGCACCATGAAGCAAGATACACTCAATAAGCACACACTAAGCACAAGATGTTACTCTTGTGACCATTATTTTATACGCTGGAGGCAGCAAAGTCATTGACCCTTAAATTGGGCTAACACAGAGAAGGCTTAAGAGTGGTATGAATTGCAGCTATTAACGCAGGGAGAGCGGCAACCCATCTAAGGATGTGCAGATTACAACCAGGCAATCCATGAAGAACAAATACACAAAAACCAACTCCTCTCAATTTCTAATTCATCCACATAACTGTAATTTCACATAGTAATGGAAAGTGACTCTTTTCCTGTACACCACAGCATGCAGTTTTCAAAATAGCCACATAGAGTAGGCTTTAGGATTCCATTTACCAGATGAGAAAAATGAAAACAAGATTAGCAACATTCCCAACATCAGTGAGATTTCAGCCTCCAGGCATTCTGATTTCAGGCAGGGGGCAGTCTCCATAGTGTCACAGCTGCACCTCTGAATCTATCCACACATCGTCACTTCTCTTTTGGAAACAACAAATATGCCACAATCCCAAAAAAAGCCAATTTGATAAAGCTGCAAAAGTAGTACTTTTGGTTGTTGTTTTTCTCCTTGAATTATCTAGAAGTCTGACACCTAATTTACTTCCTATGAAGGAACTGATCTTACATTAAAATTATATGTGAAATCATTATACTCATTATTTATTCAACTCTAGAATCTCCCCCAAATAGAACAATCACTTTGTAGTAATTACATATATATAAATACATGTGTGTGTGTGTGTATGTGTGTATGTGTGTGTATACATGTTCATGAACTCTGTATTTCACTCACAATTTATGCAAAAACTATAAACTGAAGGCCTTTCTGAGACAGGAATATTTACAAATTTCAGAAAGAAATGGGAACTGAAAAATATGTCTTATGCTTGCTTGTATGTGATCAATTATATAAGAAGATGCTATGAAGTAGGAAAAATACTTAATGATTAAATATGAGAAATCTGAATACAGGTCTTAGTGGTCCTTGAGTAGTTGTATGTTCTTGGGTAAACTACCTATGACTCACCATTTCTTTTATTTTTTTTTTTTTTGGCTCAATATTTATTTATTTATTTATTTTTTCTCCCTTTTATTGTTTTTGCCATACAATGCCATGATATCACCATGGGTTTACATATGCTCCCCCTCCAGAAACCCCTCCCTCCCCCCTCCCTCCTCCCTCCCCCCCACCCCCGGAAATCTCGATGCACCTACCCCGAGAATCAATCCTGGGCTGGCGATTGATTAGACATATGACAATTAACATGCTTCAATGCCATTCTCCCATGTCATCCCACCCCTTCCCTCATTCACAGAGTCCATGAGTCCATTCCATACATCTGCGCTCCCTTTGCTGTCTCGTGTGTTGGGTTCTCGTCACTGTCTTTCTAAATTCCATATATATGTGTTAATATATTGTATTGTTGTTTTTGCTTCTGGCTTACTTCACTCTGGATAATGGGCTCCAGTTCGGTCCATCTGAGTAGAATTGATTCAAATGAATTTTTTTTAATGCTGAGTAATATTCCATTGTGTATATGTACCACAGCTTTCTTATCCATTCATCAGTTGATGGGCATCTAGGTTGCTTCCATGTCCTGGCTATTGTAAACAATGCAGCGATGAACATTGGGGTACACGTGGCTCTTTCAATTCTGGTTTCCTCGGTGTATATGCCCAGCAGTGGGATTGCTGGGTCATATGGCAGGTCTACTTGCAGCTTTTTAAGGAACCTCCACACTGTTTTCCATAGTGGCTGTACTAGTTTGCATTCCCACCAACAGTGTAGGAGAGTTCCCTTTTCTCCACATCCTCTCCAGCATTTATTGCTTGTAGATTTTTGGATGGCAGCCATTCTGACTGGTGTAAAGTGATACCTCATTGTGGTTTTGATTTGCATTTCTCTGATCATGAGTGATGTTGAACATCTTTTCATGTGTTTGTTAGCCATTTTTATATCTTCTTTGGAGAAATGTCTGTTAAGTTCTTTGGCCCGCTTTTTGATTGGGTCGTTTATTTTTCTAGAATGGAGCTGCAGGACAAACAATTAATCTCAAAAATATACAAACAACTCACCATTTCTTTTATAACATGAACAGAACATGATGACAGACAGTGTATGACTACATTTGAGTCTGAGGTTTGAAGGGGGGCAACTGGGTTCCTGCCTTGCCCTTCAAATTCCTCGTATGATCTCAGTTAAGATCTTCCTCAAACTCTGATGTTGTATGTGCATGATGGGGACATTTTTCACTACACGAGTAAATTCAAAGATTAAATGAATTTTTCAGACTCATAATATTTTGCTTATAGGCCAAGCACAAAATAAATGAAATAATCATTATCTGAAGTAAAATACAGTGAGCATGTTCTATAAAGTACAAAAGACTCACAATGGCTAGTAACTATAATACTAGTTGATTCTGTTACAAACTTTTATTGGTGATTGACTATTTAAAGAACTAAGACCTTATTGGTCTGAGGAGACATAAATTGGGGAAATGCATGTTTATTTTCCACTCCTACTCCAATGAGATTATCCCTAAAAGATTGTCTTCATTCCACTAACTTAGAATAATTAACATAATTCAAGTTAGATTATTGTATATCCTAAGAGATATGATTAGTACTTCTAGAAGACAAAGGGCTATGGTTTTCATAGTGCGCTACTGCCTTCATCCCATGAGTATATTTCTAATTCTTCAGATTCAGAATCTTGATCTGAAAGTCTGATTATCTGTGGCCTCTCTGAATTCAGGCCAGAATTTTCTAAAAGGAGAACAACCAGCTCAAGCAGAGAAATTTGATCTACCTCTGCTATAAAAGAGCAACGTGAAGACCTGAGTTTTATAGAAAGGATTTTGGTTTCTTTATTATTATTATTAATGCTAAAGGTAACTACACACAAAAAAATTTTCCTCACCCCCAAATAGTCTTTCATACTTCCCTAGTAGTTCTGCCCAATCCTCTAGAATACTAATACTGTCACAAACAACCAAGGTGCCCAGGCAGAGTGGAACGAAACAGGTGAACATTTGTAAGTGAACTCAGAAATGCTGAAAAAAAAAAACACCAATGAGAACATATCTCGGTTCCTTTCTTTGTTTTATGGACTCTATTTATTCTGACAGAAGACTCTTAAGTCTCACAGTTGCATGTACTTCTGAAAATGAGCCCTTATGATATTGTAGCAATGTGAGCAAAGGAGATGAACAACATGATTTAACAGCATGAAGAAAGCAAATGGGCATTCACTGTATCATTCCCATAGAAACACTCCTAATATCTTAACTGAAGGTGGGTGAGCAGAGGAAATGGCAGGCCAATTACAGCGGCTGCAAATATGTGCGGCTACCCTCATACTTCAATGATGCAGTAATTATGTTTCTAAGAAATGCTATATGCAGGCAACCTCATTCTTATTTCAATCCTACTGTTTATTTCCTGTCATTTTAACACACACTCTTATGCATGGAATAATACTATATGCTATACTATATAATATGGTACTCCTGCTGAACTCCCATTGAAGTAATGGAATTTTTAAAAGATCATTTTACACATTCTTCTATTTTGGTCAAAATGCAGTCAGTCTTTATAAAATCAATTTGTGCTAATAGGGCACTTTCACAAATGTACCTTCTTATATATATATACACTATCCAAATGTAAGGTTCCAGGATGAAACTGTCAAAGAATGATCAAGGCTGACCTGCTCATAATCATGCCATAAGACTGTATACCTTTTCCTATCTCTGGATGGGCATATAATTGAGAATTATACAGACACTTATATGAGTAAAATTACCTGAGTGTTACGTGGGAATTGCATGAGTGTTTTAATGTTAGGAAGGTGTTTCACCAGATTGCCAGCCCAGGTTCTATGCATGAGACAGCGTGCTCAGGGCTGGTGCCCTGGGATGACCCTGAGGGATGGGATGGGGAGGGAGGTGGGAGAGGGGTTCAGGATGGGGAACACATGTACACCCATGGCGGATTCATGTCAATGTATGGCAAAACTCACTACAATATTGTAAAGTAATTAGCCTTAAGATAAGTAAATTTATAAAAATTAAAAAAGGAAGGTGTTTCACTTTTTACCTTATTGTTACCACTGTTAGTAGACTTCCCAGGTGGCTCAGTGGTAAAGATTCCACCTGCAATGCAGGAGATATGGATTCAATCCCTGGGTTGGGATGATCCCCTGGAGAAAGAAATGTAAACCCACTCCAGTATTCTTGCTGGGAAATTCCAAGGACAGAGGAGCCTGGAAGGCTCCAGTCCATGGGGTCATAGAGTTGGACACGACTTGGTGGCTAAGCAGCAGCAGCACTACTTTTAGTATTCATTAAAGATACTAATTTTGCACATGTAGAAGTAAATGACTGGTTGAATTTTCTGGTTAATCAGATTTCATGAAGAGTTTATCTCTGGGATAGAATCTCTTAAAATTATCTCCCATTCTTATCAGGTAGCCCTCATGAGGCATATTTTTCTTTCTCTCCTTCTAAACTGCACTTCAGGAAAATAACTCTGATGTGCAGAGGACAGTCTGAAGCCTGGGGTTAGGGGCAAGGGTCTTGGAGAAAGGGCAGTACTACTCATTAGGGACAGACTACCGGGATGGATTAAGTCAGATTAGACAAACTAAAGGAATAATGCTGAGAATTCAGTTAGGTATCTAAAAAATGACGACGAATTTGCTAACTATTAAAAGTGGGACTTAGGGGAGACAGAGAAATCTAGAATAATTTCCATATTCTGATTTAATTAGATGGGGTACGGTGACGCTATTATTGAGTTAAACAATACAGTTGGAAAATCAAGATAGTTTTAGATGAAGATAATGAGTTCAATTTTGAACATGAATTCAAAGTATCAATGGAATATTTTTCTGCAAAGACTAATGTTCTCTGACTCCCAAGAAAAATGGGGAAGGTCAAAGGAAAGAACTAGGGATTTTTCTGAAGACTAGAGAGGGCATCTACAACTTCAGCCATCTTTGAAATATTCTGAGAACAAATTAGTTGTGCTAAGACAACTGCTTCTCCTCGCCACATAATTATTCCTCTGAATCTTCTTTAATGGGCCATTTGGTTATCCTAAAAAACATCATATTTTGGTGTTTTAATTAATACCAACACATTATTGCTTAGCTAGAAATTTAAACAATTTTTAAGTAATTAGATTCGGAATATTGAAACCTTTCTGGCAATTAAAGTCATAACTCATTTCTACTCACTTAGGCACCTGGAGTGTGCTGGAGAAAGGTAATTATATTCACTGTAAATTTACATGCTATGCATATCCTGGTAAGAATTCTGCAGGAAAGTATTACAGGAAGACACAGGTGCTTAAATTAATAAACATTAGGAAATCAGCAAGAGAATTAAACTAGTTATTGTTTTCAAACTAATTATTTAATAATTGAATATGTCTATACACCTGGTCCCAAATCAAAAGATTCCATGACCTTGCGGGGTTTGGAGTTCATATTTGATCATTTAATATCAAATTTGCATCATACATGGCGGTGAACTGGGTAGTTGTTGGAGGGCGTTTTAAATTTCCCTGAAGCTCTCCTCAAAGTTCACAAATCAAAACATTCACACTTGTAAAACAGGGTGTAATTAATTGTTAAGAAGCCTTGTTAGTACTTCAGACCCAAGAACAAACAAGGCTTGTTGCAGACATTAAAACCGCTGCAGAACTTTGGGAGGAGGCATTGACTGAGCGATTTACCCATGGGCTTGGCATAATCATTGTAATAGTCTCACCTTTGGGACAATACTGTCTCCTTGTTTTAATATCTGTCCAAAGGCTGTATATTCTAGAACCTCCAGCTGTCCTTGGTTTTTTTACACTGAGTATTGGCATTCTGAAAATTTCATGTTTTTATGAGGAATCCCAAGGGATTCCTTTTACAAAGTTAGTACTATTTCATTGCAGCCAAAGCAGAATTAGAGGAGCTATGTACACCTCTTCCCTGTCTAGGATTCCTAAAACTATTTTTTAATGTTTGAAGTAATGCTTCTGTTTCATATTACATCATTGAAAAAATTAAATAGATGAATGAATAGATGACTAAATGAATACCTAACTGACTGATGGAATGCATGTGGTAATTTTCTGATCCTGCAACAGCAGAAGTAGTGGAAGTGGTGACTACTCAATTTTTCACCTACTCATACCAACTCCAGAGCTGTCAGAGTTAACTCTCCATCCATAAGCTGCTATTCACTGGAGCAAACAGAGAAAACCACCCTCATGACCCTTGGTATTTAATCCTTTAGAAAAAATCACATTGTTCTACTGTCCTAGCTTTACTTTTCGTATTCTTAAACTTCCTTTTAAATGAAAATCCTTCAGTATGTGTTCTTCTGTGTCTTTCTGCTTTTTGTCTAAAAACCATATTTTAGATAAATGCATGCTATTGTGCATACCTGTGCATAACTCCTAATCGCTGAGTAGTACTCCACTGGAGGAACGCACTACATGTGTTTGGGCCTTCATCTATTGATGGGGATTGGGGTTATCTTAGTTTTTCAACATTACTGATTAAAACTTCTAGAACTATTCTTGCACAGTATTTTGTGTCTATATGTTTGCACTTCCAAAGGTAAATATCTAGGAGTGAAACTGCGAGATTGTGAGTTAAATGTCTGCTTAAATGGATGAGAAAATTGCAAACATTTTTATATTGCTGGTTTGCCATCTTTGCTTTTTCTGGCATGCTCCCAGATATTAGTCTTTTATTGTTCACTGTAATAAGTAGCACCAAGCCTGGTGTGGCCAGCAAGGATCCAGTGAGCATAAGAGTGGGAAGACATGAATATGAAGAAGATGGCAAGTGTATGCATGACTTAATGAGGACCCAGATTCCATTTTATTATTTCGGGATTCCTTTAAAAGCTTTCCAGAAAAGGCAAGCCATGATTTCATTTCTGCAATGAAAACACACTGCTCCACAAGAAATACAATTGTGGCCCTTTTATTTCTGGCCTAACTCCTACAAGAAATACAAGTGTGACCCTTTTAATTTTGGCCTAACCCAAGAAAAGACAAGGAAAACAAGGCTCTTTATTCTGAGACTAAAAATCATTCACTATTTCACATTATTATGTTTTTCACTTAAATATACATTTAAAGTCCTTGGAGGGTGATTGATAAATTACTTCTGTTGTGGAGAATTTCCTTCTGTGCACTTTATAAATAGGTGAGCTAAACTAAAGGTAAAATTGTTAAGCTATATTTTTAGGCAGTGCTTGGTCTGCTTTTTAAAACTGAGATTCTTCTCTAGCTCAACAGTAACTTTCCACTCATGGGTCAGATGGTCATAGGTTCAAATGTGAGTCTATGTAACTTGGACAAATTATCTAACTTCCCCTTTTTCCTCTGAGTCATGGGACTATTGATATCAAAATCATTGTTAATAAGCTAGCACACTGCATGACACATTGTAAGCGTGCCGGAACTCTTTATTCTCGTTGTAAACCTGCTGTTTTTCTCATTGTAAACCTGCTATTTTTTATTGAGTATGAGTGGCAGGCATGGTTTGATCATGAGTCACTATAAAGCTTTGCTTGAATTGGGAATAAAAAAGGCTGACTAAGGGAAATGATTCAGAGAAGGCAATGGCAACCCACTCCAGTACTCTTGCCTGGAAAATTCCATGGACAGAGGAGCCTGGTAGGCTGCAGTCCACGGGATTGCTAAGAGTCGGACACAACTGAGCAACTTCACTTTCCCTTTTCACTTTCATGCATTGGAGAAGGAAATGGCAGCCCACTCCAGTGTTCTTGCTTGGAGAATCCCAGGGACGGGGAGCCTGGTGGGCTGCCATCTATGGGGTCGCATAGAGTCGGACATGACGGAAGCAATTTAGCAGCAGCAGCAGCAGCAAGGGAAATGATCGAGTATCCTGTGATCACCCTTGATTATCTTTTACCACTTGGAGAAACCTGTATTTAATACGGCCAGTGTTGGACAAAATATCTTAATCAAAACTTGAGACAGAAAGATGAGTACCAGCTTGAGAAGTGAGCAGTGAATTCACAGGACCAAATGGAGACAGGACTTTCTATGGTAGCAATAAACCTTGACTTTATAGTCCTGGACCTGGCCATAGCTCACTTTTGACAGATGGTGTTGTGAGGAATCTTTCACTTTAGAAAAATATATTTACTGGACTTGCCTGGTGGTTCAGTGGTTAATAATTCACCTACCAATGCAGGGGACATAGGTTTGATCCCTGGTCTAGGAAGATTCTACATGCTGCAAGGCAACTAAGCCCATGCTCCACAACTATTGAGGCACCCTAGACCCCACATTCCACAACACAAGAAGCCACTTCAATGAGAAGCTCATGCACTCCAGCTACAGAGTAGCCCCTGCTCACCACAACTAGAGAAAAACCTGTGCAGGGTGAAGATCCAGCACAGCTGAAAATAAATTTGTAAAATGTATTTACTTACAGCTATAGGATCTCATTTAGGACATTTAGCCTTCCAGGTGCCAACCTACATGGGAAAGGAGGTGATTTGCAAGGCAGAAGAGTGGCATCTCTATAATCTTTGAAAGAACACAGAATTTCCAGAAAGAAATTGTGGTTCCAATCCCAGTTTCGAGTCCCTTATTATGTACTTCATCTCTACTTGCCATCAGGTCACTGTAAAATGAAAGGCTTGAAGTCCATATCTGTCTCTGAGGTCTCTACTATCTGTCCAACCTTAACGTGCCCTATGTCTGGTAAGTTTTTTTTTTTTTTTTAAGTTTCCCAGGTAATATGCAAAAATAATTTCAGATGCTCATCCCCATGATGACATTTAGATGTCTAGGAATTCTTTTCAGGCAGCGACATCTATCAAGAAGGATGATAGCTCTGAACAATAGTTAAAACGAGAGAGAATTTATCAACCTTCCTATTAACTGCAAATTTATAGGATGTTTGAAAGTTGCAAGCGAACTCTTAGGGCCATGTTAACGAGGTGGCCTTTAACTTAAAAGAGATGTGTAGCTGAACTGTGTCTTTGAGACTTGGCATTTTAATGAAGTTTCATCCCATTTGAACAGAGGCAAGGAAGGCCAGCAAAAATGCCATATCTGCTCGACACTTGGAGATTTCTGTCCTGAGGGAGAAAAGGTTAGGCTATGTCAGAGCCCACATGCTTTTAGCCATTTATCTGTTCCTTCCAGTACTTGAAGGCTTTCATGCTTCCCAGGTCACCTCCTCGGGTTCTCCAATGTGCAACAGTATCTAAGGATGAGGAGCTAATGGACATATCCAAACTTATGACACCACATTACCAATTCATTTACTTCCTTGACATTTCAAAGTGATCTTCTACCTTTGTGACCTTTAGAACAATAGATTATTTATGTGGGTATTTCAGAAGATGTACAGTGCATTAAAATTACTGAAGCATTTCATAGACTGGTGGGGGTACAGGGAAGCCTCAAGTGTAAGGAAAATAGTGTTCCTCTTCTAGTTACTTTTGAAATGGCTTAAATCATCCACAGAATAAAGGTTACACTAATAAATGTCTCATTTGTTTTAAATGCTCTGAAATGTGAACACTTCTGTGGAACATATAAAATCATATACGGTAAATGGGCTATGGTGAGATACAGTGAATGGTAATCATTTCTTTTTGAATTGCTCTTTAATCCTCCTGCCCCTTAACCAAGTTTCAAATTGGTGTGGGGTAGGAGTAAAGGAAATTAACCCTAAATATTCATAGGAAGGACTGCTGCTAAACCTGAAGCTCCAGTATTTTGGCTACATGATGCAAAGAAGCAAGTCATTGGAAAAGCCCCTGATGCTGGGAAAGACTGAGGGCAGGAGAAGGAGGGTGGCAGAGGATGAGATGGTTGGATGGCATCACCAACCCAATGGACATGAGTTTGAGCAAACTCCAGGAGATAGTGAAGGACAGGGAAGTCTCGCATGCTGCAGTCCAAGGGTTTGCAAAGAGTCAGACATAACTGAGTGACTGAACGAGGAGTGAGAAATACAGAGTGAGGCAGACATTGGGATCTTTGAGGTTGGGGGTAGTATATGCAGTTGACTTCAATCTGGTTTTCTTTACTAGCATAGCACAAAGGGAGGCTGTGAAGTGAATGTGCTGGGTTCTCCAACACATCCTTCCATTATTTTCCTCCACATTCATTACAAGTAAGGAATACCAACCATCTTCAGTTCTCCAAACATGCCGTGCCTTTTGCATGTTTTATCTTATAAACAGTCCCTTGTCTACCTTCTCGTCTTCTGTTTATCCCTTGAAACCCAACTATTCTGAGAAGCACACTGCAACACAGCAATCAGAATTTTCTCTACATTAACTCTGTATCAAGAGTGTATTTTCCCACTGTACACTGTACAGTTTAACCACATGGATTCAGAAGTCAAACTGTCAGATTGAAAAGGGTGCCTTTATTGCATCTGTTGTAGAATCAAGGGTGAATTTCTAAACCCATCTGTGTCTTTTACTCATATACATAAAAATGAAACTAAGAATTATCAATTTCACATAGTTTGTGTAAAGATTCTAAAGATATATACATCAAAATGTTTTAAGGTACATTAAAAACACACATACTTGGTAGAAAGTGTTCAATAAATGTTATTAATAGCTCTTTTTCATTGTATCACCATATTACATATATCACACAGAAAAAAATACATGAAACCTCCTACATTAGGATCAGCTCAATTATTAGTATCTTAACTGGAATACTGTGGCTTTGTGCCACTCGAATTCAATACTAAGTTGCCAATTCTTTGACCCCATTGGGCATCAGTTCTGTCCGATTCTCAGGCCTCATTAAACTCAAGGACTACTGACTTTCTTATTTTCACAGAAAGGATGATTCAATCAAAGAAATAATATCCCTGGTCTTATATTTTCCTCCAAACATTATAATCTGGGGTTTTATGCCTTTGGAATGTTTTGGTTATACCACAGTTTCAAAGTAAAATGACTTACATCTTGCATGGTGTGTGTCACTTCTCCAGTAAACATTATAAAAACTATAAAACATTGGTAATATTTATCATGAGTGCATCAATTCAGTGAATTGTTCAAAGATCAGACACTGTGAAACAACAGCGACTCACAACAGGTGCATAGAGTAAGCCTGAGGCCCCTTGTGTTGCTTAGTGAAGGTCCTGTTTTTCAGCAAAGAGACAAAAACCCCATGCCAAAAGGCAAGCTGAGCTACAACAGAAAAAACAAAAGAGCTCTGAGTCCATTCTTTGAACACTCAGGTTCACCTATGTCACTTCTCATTTCTAAGATCTGTTCAATAATAGTAGCTTTTATTGCTAATGGTAAACGTGCAGTAGCAGTACCTGGCTTATACCAGTTTAGGTATGTTCTGTAAACTTACAATTGGGAGAACACTGTTCATACATCAGATGAGTTTTCCCATCTGAAAATGGGCTGTAATATTGTGAAAAGTGAAATTGAAGTCGCTCAGTCGTGTCTGACTCTTTGCAACCCCATGGACTGTTCTAATCAAAGGATTGGGTTCTTTTACTCCTCAAAGTATGTTCTGAGTGCATATCATACTCCTGATGCCTCTGAGGCACTGGGATACAGTAGTGAAGGACAAATAAGATCTGTACCTTCATGGACCTGATGTTCTAGATGTATGGGGTGATCCATGGGTTGGTACATGGTAGAAATGCAATAAAGACAGATCCTTCCCCTTTTATTCCTTCTGATATTATCTGTGTAACAGAGTGCCTTTGTTGAGAATCCAAAGAAAAGATAATCTGATATTTAGGAAACAGGAACTTTAAGCCATGAAGGTGGAAGATAGTCTAGAACACAATGCGTATCTTTAACTATTTGACAAGATCTCACAACGCCAGAAATTAAAATACTTTGTTTAAAAAATAATCAAGAATATTAGAAGAACTCATTGTATCTTAATATAAGTAAGTGATTTAGTCAGGATCATGATTTCCATGGCACATGGCATCATTTCCAGCGACCATGTCTGTTTTTTCCCCCGTATACACTAAGCCAAGGAAAGCAAGGGCTTATATAAGCTTCAACAGATTCCTGTTGATCAAAATAAGGCAGAATTGGCTGAGTAAATGAGTGATATGATAACTATTTATCTTTCTACTCACTTGAGCTTTTCTTTTTCTTTAAAAAGAGGGTTTTTTTTTAATGTGGACTATTTTTAAAGTTTTTATTGAATTTGTTACAAAACTGCTGCTGTTTTATGTTTTGGATTTTTGGCTGCAAGGCACGTGGAGTCTTAGTTCCCCCACCAGGGACTGAACCCATATCACCTGCCTTTGAAGGTAAAGTCTTTTTATTTTTCCTTTATTATTATTTTTTTAAATTTTCTTTACTTTATTGTGTTGGTTTTGCCATACATTGACATGAATCCGCCATAGGTATACATATGTTCCCCCTCCAGAACCCCCCTCCCTCCTCCCTTCCCCTGGGTCATCTCAGTGCACCAGCCCTGACCATCAGCCCTGGGCTGGCGATTGATTTCACATATGATAATTAACATGTTTCAGTGCCATTCTCCCATATCATCCCACCCTTTCCCTCTTCCACAGAGTCCACAAGTCTGTTCTACACATCTGCGTTTCTTTTGCTGTCTCGCATGCAGGGTTCTCGTTACCATCTTTCTAAATTCCATATATATGAGTTAGTATACTGTATTGTTGTTTTTCCTTCTGGCTTACTTCACTCTGGATAATAGGCTCCAGTTCTGTCCACCTGAGTAGAACTGCTTCAAATCATTTTTTTTTTTTAATGCTGAGTAATATTCCATTGTGTATATGTACCACAGCTTTCTTATCCATTTGTCAGTTGATGGGCATCTAGGTTGCTTCCATGTCCTGGCTATTGTAAACAATGCGGCGATGAACATTGGGGTGCACGTGGCTCTTTCAGTTCTGGTTTCCTCGGTGTATATGCCCAGTAGTGGGATTGCTGGGTCATATGGCAGGTCTATTTGCAGCTTTTTAAGGAACCTCCACACTGTTTTCCATAGTGGCTGGACTAGTTTGCATTCCCACCAACAGTGTAAGAGGGTTCCCTTTTCTCCACATCCTCTCCAGCATTTATTGCTTGTAGATTTTTGGATGGCAGCCATTCTGACTGGTGTAAAGTGGTACCTCATTGTGGTTTTGATTTGCATTTCTCTGATCATGAGTGATGTTGAGCATCTTTTCATGTGTTTGTTAGCCATTTTTATGTCTTCTTTGGAGAAATGTCTGTTAAGTTCTTTGGCCCACTTTTTGATTGGGTCATTTATTTTTCTAGAATGGAGCTGCAGGAGTTGCTTGTATATTTTTGAGATTAATTGTTTGTCCGTTGCTTCATTGGCTATTATTTTCTCCCATTCTGAAGGCTGCCTTTTCACCTTACTTATAGTTTCCTTTGTTGTGCAGAAGCTTTTAATTTTAATTAGGTTCCATTTTTTTATTCGTGCTTTTATTTCCGATATTCTGGGAGGTGGGTCATAGAGGATCCTGCTTTGGTTTATGTCGGAGAGTGTTTTGCCTATGTTATCCTCTAGGAGTTTTGTAAAGTCTTAAGCACTGTACCTCTGGGGAAGTCCCCACTTGAGCTTTTCAAAGAAGCTCTGCAACCTCCTCACCAAAAGTCCTCAGCAAATAGAATACAGAATCTGATCAGGCTAAGTGACCTTTAGGGTCCTATTGTCATTCAATGCTCAGATCCTTTTTCTATGATTCTATACTTCATCATGTTTTTTTTTTTTTTCCAATTTGCAGCATGGAGCTCTTCTCCATTTACATCAACATTACTGTGTTCTGCTCTATTAGTCTCTTAATCTCTTTGCTAATTCCCATATGCTGCTGCATCATTTAATTAAGGGCTGCACTGCCATGTGGCTGAAGCTGAATGTCCTCTCCCACCGGGAGCACACTCAGGCTTGTGAGAATGTAGAGGTTCTCACTCTGTGAGTTTTAGAAAATTTAGACTACTTTACATTTCCAAAATACTTTTTTCTGAAAGGAACTCACACCTGTATCCAACAGGATCAAATTTAGACTTTTAGAAATGTTGATATTTGATCTTTACATTTTTTCAAACAGGGAAAGAATTATTATTATTCAATAATTATTATTTCAACAGGTAAAAGTATTATTCCCAAATACTGATACTGTGTTTTGTAAGAATTACCTAATCTACATAATCCTACCCCAGAAAGATCTGATGAAACAGCTCATGATTTTTCTACACACAGAAAAGAATTCTTTTTTCTTTGAATGTATTTAGTCACTCAGTCATGTCCAACTCTTTGCAATCCCATGGACTGCAGCCCACCAAGCTTCTCTGTCCATGGGTATCTTCTAGCCAAGAATATTGGAGTGGGTTGCCATGTCCTCCTCCAGGGGATCTTCCCAACCCAGGAATTGAACCCAGGTCTCCCACATTGCAGGTGAATTCTTTACTGACTGAGCCACCAGGGAAACATTTCTTTTTATAGGATGCTCTATAAAATCAGGCAAAAACAGCATCTATTGTGTTTCTAAGACATTTCTACTTCTGCAATCAACAATGAAGGAAATGAAGACATTATAAAAACCCACCAAAAAAGATTATTTCAAGCCATGTTAACAAGAAAGGTGATTATTTTCTGTATGGCTTAGTGTACTCCTGAAATATTGTATACTACTTGGGCTAATCCCAAATTTAGAAAGTGACTATTTCTTGACCGCCCTTTAAATGTTTTCAAAGGACCTGAAAATCATGAATAATAAAACACATTTGCAATAACTGACATTTAGCCTGACAAAGGTAAAACAAATCCTCAAAAGGACATGACAGACTACCAGTTTAAGCCCCGACATATAAAGAGCTTGAAAGTCATCATCCCATCCTAATCAGAAGAAAAAATTATACAAAATGAAAATCATTGACCTAAGTTGAGGCCATTTGTAAACAGAACTTAAGACAAACTACTAGACTCCAAAGTCTGGGGAGATAGGAAAATCTAGAGAATCAATCAATTCAAGATCTACTTACCTGGATCTTAAGGTGCTGGAGTCAAAAATGGGTAGTAACACTTAAATGGTAATTTTGAGAAAGTGCCTATCAAAAATGGTAATTTTGATAAAGTGCTATCAAAAATGGTAATTCTGATAAAGACTAAAGACTAGTCTTGGGGAGGCCCCCATGTTTTCAAAGGGGAAACCTCACTAGGTTCTCTGCTAAAGATCTGAGAAAAGTCCCCACGTGGCTCAGGAAGGAGGAAAGACAGAATAACTATTATGAATATTCCCAGAGCCTCCTCTTCAACTCTCCAGGGGTAAAGATTTTGCCAGGGCCATGTTCCAGAGCCATGGGGAAACAGTATAAGTAAATCTTCAATGTATATTGCTAAGTGAAATAGTCCAGCATGAAAAAGTCTACAAATGGTATGATTTCAATTATAACATTCTGAGAAAAGAAAACTATAGAGATCACAAAGAGGTCAGTGATGGCAAGGGACACAGTGGGTGGGTGAGAGAAGTGGAAGATTGAATAAATTAACCACTAGGGATTTTGATGGTGGTAAACACGTGGTATACCACTACAACCCTGAATATAAATCATCTAGCACTTGTGGAAATCTATAGAACTTTACAGAACAGACAGTAAACCTTATTATATGCAGATTAAAAAAATCAGAAGACTGGGAAATTCCAAGATGGAATACACAATATGAAAAAATTCATTATAAATTCATGAAACAACTTCATGAAAAGAATAGTCAAATAAGTTACTGGCACAAGGAACTTTGGAATGAATGGAGTCTGTAAGACTAAAGGCAAAAAAAAAAAAAAAAAAAAACCACATACACACACCAAAAAACCCAACAAACTAAGCACTGTATTTTAGTTGATTAAGTTGTTTCCTATAGACATATGGGTTAACAATTCTAAAACCACTGTACACAATACTGGAATTAACCAATAAAGTAAATGAATGGAAAATAGTGGGAGGTAGTTTTTTCACAGTTGGATATTCCAAATAATCAAGAACAGATGGTAAGAATGATCCATGTAGTAAAGGATTAGAGATACCAAAATGAACTCATGCTTAGCTCAAAATAGGTAAAGAATTACTTGTAGATATTTTTATGTACACAGATTCATATACACACATATAATTCTATGCCTTGTCAGCTGAGAGGTGCTAGAAGTGAAAATATCTCATTATCAATGAGCTCACATAGTAATCAGAACATAGTTTGTAATACCACTATGCAATAAAAAGAACAAGAGGTCCTTGGAGGCCTATTCTAAGTAAGACTGGGGCAGGAAATATATAAGACAAGCCTGGAGAATCTTATAGTGCCAAAAAGTAAGGAAGTAATACATACACACATAATTGAGTTATGTCAAAGAAACATAGGAATAAACAGAAAGAACTCCCAATGACCAAAGATGGAACAATATGAGCAACAGAGTAAACCACTAATTGGCTATAAACCAATGGATAAAGTGTGATGCTGTATTGATAAAATTACCCGAGTAAATGATAGAGAGACAAAACTCCCATCTACACACAATTCTAATCTTGTAGACCTTTCATCCTGAAACCACTTATTAAGTGCTGAGTGCACATAACAACTGCCTTCCAAAAAGTACAATGTGAAAAGGAAGAAAAAGAGAATGACTCTTGAGTGGAGAAACCTGACAAACACCAACAGTCAGCTGATCAATGTTCAAATCAACCATATTAAGTCATGTTGAAAGTAGGTACATGCATTAGGCTTCTCCAGAGAAACAGAACCAATAGCACATTAGATAGATGATTACAGAAATTGACTCCTTCAATTACAGAGGCCAGGGTGTTCTACAATTTTCCATCTGCCAGCTGGAGAACCAGGAAAACCAGTGGTATAATTTAGCCTGAGTTTGAAAACCTAAGAATGAGGGGAGCTGATAGTGTAAATCCCAGTTAGAGTCTGAAGGCCCAAGAACCAGGATTGCTGATTTTCAAAGGCAGGAGAAAATGGATGTCTCATCAAATTTGTCCTTACTTGAGCTTTTGATTCTATTCCAGTTCTCAATGGATTGGATGCTTACCTGTTTTAGTGAGGGTAGTATTTGTTTTTACTCAATTTACTGAATCATTTGTTAATTTCTTCAGCAAACACCCTAGACACACCCAGGAATTTCATGTTCTACCAGCTCTCTAGGCATCACTTAGCCCAGTCAAGTTGACACATATAGTTAACCAACACAGTACTCTTGATATGACGAATGAGAATGAGATTTTACCTCTATGGTCTTCCCTGAAAAATCCTTATCTTCCATCTAATTATGAGTAAAATATCATCAAATCCTCATTAAAGTCCATTCAACAAAATACCTGACCAAAATCCCCAAAACTATGGAGATCATTATAACATGAAATGTCTGAGAAATTGTCACATCAAAGATCAGTTCAGTCGTGTCTGACTATTTGCGACCCCATGGACAGCAGCACGCCAGGCCTTCCTGTCCATCACCAACTCCCGGAGTCTACTCAAACTCATGTCCATTGAGTTGGTGATGCCATCAACCACCTGTCAGCCCCTTCTTTTGCCCTCAATCTTTTCCAGCATCAGGGTCTTTTCAAATGAGTCAGTTCTTCACATCATGTGGCCAAAGTATTGGAGTTTCACCTTCAACATCAGTTCTTCCAATGAATATTCAGGACTGATCTCCTTTAGGATGGACTGGTTGGATCTCCTTGTTATCCAAGGGACTCTCAAGAGTCTTCTCCAACACCACAGTTCAAAAGCATCAATTCTTCAGTGCTCAGCTTTCTTTGTAGTCCAATTCTCAGATCCATACATGACTACTGGAAAAACTATAGCTTTGACTACATGGACCTTTGTTGGCAAAATAATGTCTCTGCTTTTTAATATGCTGTCTAGGTTGGCCATAACTTTTCTTCCAAGGAGTAAGCGTCTTTTAATTTCATGGCTGCAGTCACCATATGCAGTGATTTTGGAGTCCTAAAAAATAAAGTTATCCACTGTTTTTATGTTTCCCCATCTATTTGCCATGAAGTGATGGGACCGGATGCCATGGTCAAAGATAAACTAAGAAAACTTAACAAGTAAATGCAATTTGGTATCCTGAATGGTATCTTGGAACAGAAAGGGGACTTTCAAAAAGTGAGGAAATCTGAATAATATATGGACTTATGTTAATAACCAGCTACAATGTTGGTTCATTAATTGTGACAAAGGTATTATACTAATATAAGATGAAGAAACTAAATTTGAATAATTAGAGAACCAATCCTAAAGTGTATGGGAAGTCTGTAATATCTTTATAATAATTCTGTGAACCTAAAACTGTTCTAAATTTAAAAGTTTGCTCAAAAAAGAATATGGCTGTTATTTTACTATATTGGAGATCTCAGGTGAAAACTATTGGCTTCGTCACAGCAACTTGCCAGACATGATTTAATCTAGTGTGTGACCACAGTCCAAATGTTGACTCAAAGCAAAAAAGAAATCACAACAAAAACAGCAACATAACACACATAAAAACACACACCTCACTATTTAGAGAAGTTTGAACTAAGTGATAGTGAGATAGTCAAAGAATTCAAAGAAAAACTGAAAGATTAACAAACAGTGATTTTGTCTTAGGAGATTAATAGCAACGTTTAAATGTTGTATTGTGTCTACAACAGCCTCTGGGCTAGCCACTGTTTCTATTTATAAAGTTTTATGAGAACAGTTTTTTAAATGTATCTTTGATGGCCATTTTCATATTACAATGGCTGAATTGAGTAATGGTGACAAAGAATGGCCTGCAAAATATTTTTCATCTGGTCTTTTACAGAGAAAATTTGCCAACCCATGCTTTAGACATCAATCTTTTGAGGTCTTAAACACCATTATTCTACATTCTCATCTTCTTCCCAAGATCCCAGCTCCTATGCTTAACCACTATCAATTGTTCATTCCACATCTACTCTATCCAAGAAGCTGTGTAATAAGCTGTTCTATGTAGTAAAAATGTCATATGAGCTTAGCCAAAGAGAAAGTGAACACCACTTTCAAATAAATAATGATGATCACACAAAAGCACGACATCCAATGTCTCACTGATTTGGTCTCTGATGACAGGGGTAAGAATGAGTAACCAGATAAGCAGTGAAGCATATAACATTCATTTTCATTTGGAATTGTCTGAAAGTTTCTCAAAAAAAAAAGCATATTATGACATTAAATAGCATGTATGTCCTGTGCTTATTCGCTCAATTCTTTGTGAACCCACGGACTATAGCCTGCCAGGCTCCTCCGTCTATGGGGATTCTCCAGACAAGAATACTGGTGTGGGTTGCCATGATCTCCTCCAGGGGATCTTCCCAACTCAGGGATCAAACTCAGCTCTCCCACACTGCAGGTGGATTCTTTATCATCTAAGCCACCAGAGAAGCCCAAGAATACTGGAATGGGTAGCCTATCCCTTCTCTAGGGGATCTTCCCAACCCAGAAATCAAACCAGGGTCTCCTGCATTGCAGGTGAATTCTTCACCAGCTGGGCTACTAGTGAAGCCCTATTAAGTAGTATAATAGAGGTATAAATAAGGATCTAGCAAGAAAGATTCTTATAGAAACTGATGATTATTTTAATTGCTTCCTCCTATGAGGACCAGGTAAATAAGATATTAAGTCTTACAAATTTAACACAAGGGCATCAGGACTAACTATTTTCCACATATCAGAAGAGTAGAAACAGTAATAATAAGTGTGATTATTCCTTATATTTGTATAGTATATACAAACATAGTCTCATAGTTACTTTCATATTTGCTGTATCCAAAGACAGGCTTGTGGGATATAAAGATACAACAGTCACAGGAGTGAAGTTTATTGTTTTCATACAATTCTGCCACCATTTTATTCCCAAATCTCTTCTAAGATCCTATTTCCCACTGACTCCATTTACTCCCCACAGTTCTTCTCAGCATGAGGCTTTCTACAGTTAGGAGATCTGACATGCATGGTTAAAGAAAAACATGCAATCCTTTCCACAAATTACATCTTAGAAATATGATACCTGTGATACAATGGTGCAGCCACTAGGAGGGTATAATACAGAAGTAAAATGTACTATGCTATGCTTATTACTCTTCTTTCCCAAGGGTCTCAAATCCAGACAAATCATCCTCTCTAAAATACCAGAACTGTATTTCCAAAAAAAATAATGGAAACATATGAACACCATTTGATAATAAACTTTGCTCCTTTATCTGCAATTTAGGATAATTCAGGCCAGTTCACAGTAATTTTTACATTCTCTATGCTCTTCCAGTTATACATAGTCTAAGTGCCCCGTGAAGATCAACATTGGTTCAGAAATCACTTTCCTGAAGATATCTTTATTCTTTCATTTTAGTTTCATGGTGATCTCTATACATTAAATTTTAAGTACACTGAATGACACAGACAATTTGGGAGAAAGCATTAAGGGAACAAATTATTTTCTTTACATATAGACAAGGTTGAAAAAGTGTCTTTTAACTTCCTCATAACAGCTTTTATAAATAAATAAATACATCATTTAGCAGGGAAATACTTCTATATTTAACTTCTAAACCAGGCATAGAAGATGATTAATTAGCCCCATTTTCCACCATATTAAGACAGGAAAATATCCTTCAGAAAAGAACAATGCTTTGGATATGTTAAAAATCACCCAGTTCTCTCATGTTTTTTTCCCTTTGCTCTTCAGTCACAAATGTCAAAACTCTAAAATGCCTCATGAAATGCAACGTTTCTGTTAACTCTGTTAAAAATTCACTCAATGAATGTCTTCTTGCTCAAAAGTATGTTCATTTCCTCTAGCTACAACTGAACAACAAGGAGAAAGCACGATTTCTGTAACCTATGTTGCAGTGGGCATACATCAAGGTTAAGCATACTTACTACACTAGAAAATCAGTATTCCATCTTTTATTATTATTATTTAACTTTCACAGTACTATCACATTGACAACACTCCTGGCTCAAGATGCATGAGGGTTTTGTCTGACTAAGAAATTATCTGCAACCCAAGTTGAGTGTCCTACAGTTTATCTCAATTCTGACACAATTTACCCGAAATAATATCAGAACCCATAGGTTAAGGGCTTGGAAACAACTGCTCCCACTCCGCTTCAGATGCCAATAACAAATCCAGGTTGTCACCTGTCCTTCTCTTTGGGTTTGATTAATTTGCTAGAGTGGGTCACAGAACTCGGGGAAAATTCTTATGCTTATTGGTTGATAAAAGGCTATGAAAAAGATATAGATGAGCAGCCAGATGAAGAAGTCCATGGGGTTGAGTCTAGGAGGATTAAGTCTCAAGAGCAGGTGCTTTTGTCCCCATGGAGTTGGGGCGTGTCACCCTCCTAATACGTGGATGTACTCACTCACCTAGAAGCTCTCTGAAATCCATACCATTGGGATTTTTATGTAGGCTTTCTCACAAAGGGTCAAATGTTAGCTTCATTCCCTGATCCTCTCTTCTTTAGAGGGGTGGAGGATTGTAGGGCTCAAAGTCTCAAGCATCTAATCGTGGCTTGGTCCTTCCTGTGAGCAGCCCTCATCCAGGAGTCCACCCAGAGCTGCCTCATTAGAACAAACAACACTCCTATCACCCAGGAAATTACAAGGGATTCAGGAATGCTGTGTCAGGAACTGGGGTCAAAAACTAAGCATCAGATAGAGAGCCCAGAAAGAAACCTACGCATCTATGGTCCAGGAGGTGGTGATGGACAGGGAAGCCTGATGTGTATATTCCATGGGGTTGCCAAGAGTCGGACACGACTAAGCGACTGAACTGACAGACTGACTGACCTGTGGTCAATCTACAACAAAAGAGACAAGAACATACAATGGATAACAGGCAGTAAATAAATGATGCTGGTAAAACTGGAAAGCTACATGCTTAAAAAAAAAAAAAAGAAAGAAATTAGAACATTGTTTAACAGCATACACAAAAATAAACCCAAAATGGACTAAAGATCTAAATGTAACACTGGGTACTATAAAACTCTTAGATGAGTTTGCATTCCCACCAACAGTGTAAGAGGGTTCCCTTTTCTCCACATCCTCTCCAGCATTTATTGCTTGTAGATTTTTGGATGGCAGCCATTCTGACTGGTGTAAAGTGGTACCTCATTGTGGTTTTGATTTGCATTTCTCTGATAATGAGTGATGTTGAGCATTTTTTCATGTGTTTGTTAGCCATTTTTATGTCTTCTTTGGAGAAATGTCTGTTAAGTTCTTTGGCCCACTTTTTGATTGGGTCGTTTATTTTTCTAGAATGGAGCCGCAGGAGTTGCTTGTCTATTTTTGAGATTAATTGTTTGTCTGTTGCTTCATTGGCTATTATTTTCTCCCATTGTGAAGGCTGTCGTTTCACCTTGCCTACAGTTTCCTTTGTTGTGCAGAAGCTTTTAATTTTAATTAGGTCCCATTTGTTTATTCCCGGGGGGAGGGAGTCGGGAGGGAAGAGGGAGGGGGGTTTTGGAGGGGGAGCATATGTACACCCATGGCGATATCATGTCATTGTATGGCAAAACCAATAAAAAAAAAACTCTTAGACGAAAGCACAGGCAGGACACTCTTCACATAAATCACAGCAATATCTTTTTGGATCCATCTTCTAGAGTAATAAAAATAAAAACAAGAATAAATGGGGCCAAATTAAACTCAAAAGCTTTTGCACAGCAAAGAAAACCATAAACAAAAAGACAATCCACACAATGGGAGAAAATATTTGCAAACAATGCAACCAACACAGGATTGATCTCCAAAATTTATAAACAGCTCATGTGGCTCAAAATTTTTAAAAATGTGTAGAAAACTTAAATAGACATTTCTCCAAATACAGACGGCCAAGAGGTACATGAAAAGATGCTCAACATCACTAATTATTAGAGGAATACAAATTAAAACCGCAATGAGATACCATCTCACATCAGTTATAATGGCCATCATCAAAAATTCTATGAACAATAAATACTAGAGAAGATGTAGAGAGAAGGAAACCCTCCTACACTGTTGATGAGAATGTAGATCCATACAGCTACTATGGGATTACAGAGAACAGTATGCTTAGTTTCTTTAGATTCCTTAAGAAACTAAAAATAGAAGTACCATATGTTCTAGCAACTTCATTCCTGGGCATAAATCCAAAGAAAAATGAGATTTGAAAGGATACTTGCATCCCAATGTTCACTGCAGTGCTGTTTACAATAGCAAAGACATGGAAACAGCCTAAACATCCATTGACAGATGAATGGATAAATATGTGGTCAGTATATGCAATGGAATACTACTCAGCTACAAAAAAAAGAATGAAGAAATGCCTTTTGCAGCAATATCAATGAACCTGGAGATAATCATACTGAGTGAAATAAATCAGAAAGGAAGACTAATATATGGTATTGCTTATATGCAGAATCTTAAAAACATGATGCAAATAACCTTATTTACAAAACAGAAACAAATTTATGGTTATTAGGAGAGAAAGGTATGGCAGGGGAGTAGATTGGGAGTTTGGGATTTACATGTACACATTGCTATATTTAAAACAGGTAACTCTCAAGGATATAATGGATAGCCCAGGGAACTCTGCTCAGTACTCTGTAATAACCTAAATGGGAAAAGAATTAGAAAAAGAAGAGATAAATACATATGTATAACTGAACCTCTTTGCTGCACTCTAGAAACTAACACAACATTTTTAAGCAACTATAATACAAAATGAAAACATTTTGAAAAAGGAATTTAAAAAAGTTTTAAAAACTTGTGCCAGGAGCTGGGAGCATAGACCAGTATGAATAATTTCGATTATCTCACACTTTCTTAAAGGGGAGTCTCTTGGATATTCACTCAGAACTCTGTCATTTGGTTTCTTAACTCCTAAATGCTTTCAGCATCAAATTTAAATGTTAGTTACTAGATATAGGCACACTAAAGATGCTAAGAAATTATAAGTGCCAGGAAAAGAAGGAACAGATTAACACCAAAATTATTCAAGAGAATTTTAATGTGAGGGATATTGAAAGAGCACTTATTTAAGAGTTCACTACAATCATTGTTCTGTAAGGAAACAATACATTATTATTTGAAAGCTTACCCTGAATTTGACTGAACAGTTTTATTTTATTTTATTTTTATTTTCTTTTATTTATTTATTTTTTTATTATTATTTTTGCCATACATTGTCATGATATCACCATGGGTTTACATATGCTTCCCCTCCGGGTCCCCCCTCCCTCCTCCCTCCCCCCCCGGGAAATCTCGCTGCACCAGTCCCGAGCATCAATCCTGGGCTGGCGATTGATTAGACACATGACAATTAACATGCTTCAATGCCCTTCTCCCATATCATCCCACCCTTACCCTCATCCACAAAGTCCACAAGTCTATTCTATACATCTGCGTTCCTTTTGTTGTCTCCCATGTTGGGTTCTCGTTACTGTCTTTCTAAATTCCATATATATGTGTTAATATACTGTATTGTTGTTTTTGCTTCTGGCTTACTTCACTCTGGATAATGGGCTCCAGTTTCGTCCATCTGAGTAGAATTGCTTCAAATGAATTTTTTTTTAATGCTGAGTAATATTCCATTGTGTATATATACCACAGCTTTCTTATCCATTCGTCAGTTGATGGGCATCTAGGTTGCTTCCATGTCCTGGCTATTGTAAACAATGCAGCGATGAACATTGGGGTGCACGTGGCTCTTTCAATTCTGGTTTCCTCGGTGTATATGCCCAGCAGTGGGATTGCCGGGTCATATGGCAGGTCTATTTGCAGCTTTTTAAGGAACCTCCACACTGTTTTCCATAGTGGCTGGACTAGTTTGCATTCCCACCAACAGTGTAAGAGGGTTCCCTTTTCTCCACATCCTCTCCAGCATTTATTGCTTGTAGACTTTTGGATGGCAGCCATTCTGACTGGTGTAAAGTGGTACCTCATTGTAGTTTTGATTTGCATTTCTCTGATAATGAGTGATGTTGAACATCTTTTCATGTGTTTGTTAGCCATTTTTATATCTTCTTTGGAGAAATGTCTGTTAAGTTCTTTGGCCCACTTTTTAATTGGGTTGTTTATTTTTCTAGAATGGAGCTGCAGGAGTTGTTTGTATATTTTTGAGATTAATTGTTTGTCTGTTGTTTCATTGGCTATTATTTTCTCCCATTCTGAAGGCTGTCTTTTCACCTTGCTTATAGTTTCCTTTGTTGTGCAAAAGCTTTTAATTTTAATTAGGTCCCATTTGTTTATTCGTGTTTTTATTTCCAATATTCTGGGAGGTGGGTCATGGAGTATCCCGCTTTGGGTTATGGCAGAGAGTGTTTTGCCTATGTTATCCTCTAGGAGTTTTATAGTTTCTGGTCTTATGCTTAGATCTTTGATCCATTTTGAGTTTATCTTTGTGTATGGTGTTAGAAAGTGATCTAGTTTCATTCTTTTACAAGTGGCTGTCCAGTTTTCCCGGCACCACTTGTTAAAGAGGTTGTCTTTTCTCCATTGTATATTCTTGCCTCCTTTGTCAAAGATAAGGTGTCCATAGATGTGTGGATTTATCTCTGGGCTTCCTATTCTGTTCCATTGATCTATGTTTCTGTCTTTGTGCCAGTACCATACTGTCTTAATGACTGTGGATTTGTAGTATAGCCTAAAGTCAGGTAGGTTGATTCCGCCAGTTCCATTCTTCTTTCTCAAGATTGCTTTGGCTATACGAGGTTTTTTGTATTTCCATACAAATTGAGAAATTATTTGTTCTAATTCTTTGAAGAAGACCTCTGGTAGCTTGATAGGAATTGCATTGAATCTATAGATTGCTTTAGGTAGTATACTCATTTTCACTATATTGATTCTTCCAATCCATGAGCACGGTACATTTCTCCATCTGTTTGTGTCCTCCTTGATTTCTTTCATCAGTGTTCTATAGTTTTCTATATACAAGTCTTTTGATTCTTTAGGTAGAAATACTCCTAAGTATTTTATTCTTTTTGTTTCGATGGTGAATGGGATTGTTTCCTTAATTTCTCTTTCTGATTTCTCACTGTTAGTGTATAGGAATGCCAGGGATTTCTGTGTGTTGATTTTGTATCCTGAAACTTTGCTATATTCACTGATTAGCTCTAGTAATTTTCTCGTAGAGTCTTTAGGGTTTTCAATATAGAGGATCATGTCGTCTGCAAACAGAGAGAGTTTTACTTCTTCTTTTCCAATCTGGATTCCTTTGATTTCTTTATCTGCTCTGATTGCTGTGGCCAAAACTTCCAAAACTATGTTGAATAGTAGTGGTGAGAGTGGGCACCCTTGTCTTGTCCCTGATTTCAGGGGGAATGCTTCCAGTTTTTCACCATTGAGGATAATGTTTGCTGTGGGTTTGTCATATATAGCTTTTATTATGTTGAGGTAAGTTCCTTCTATTCCTGCTTTTTGGAGGGTTTTTATCATAAATGGATGTTGAATTTTGTCAAAGGCTTTCTCTGCATCTATTGAGATAATCATGTGATTTTTATTTTTTAATTTGTTAATGTGGTGTATTACATTGATCGATTTACGAATATTGAAGAATCCTTGCATCCCTGGGATAAAGCCTACTTGATCATGATGTATGATCTTTTTGATGTGTTGTTGGATTCTATTTGCTAGAATTTTGTTGAGGATTTTTGCATCTAAGTTCATCAGTGATATTGGCCTGTAGTTTTCTTTTTTTGTGGCATCTTTGCCGGGTTTTGGAATTAGCGTGATGGAGGCCTCATAGAATGAGTTTGGAAGTTTACCTTCGTCTGCAATTTTCTGGAAGAGTTTGAGTAGAATAGGTGTTAGCTCTTCTCTAAATTTTTGGTAGAATTCAGCTGTGAAGCCATCTGGTCCTGGGCTTTTGTTTTTTGGAAGATTTCTGATTACGGTTTCAATTTCCATGCTTGTGATGGGTCTATTAATATTATCTATCTCTTCCTGGTTTAGTCTTGGAAAGTTGTACTTTTCTAGGAATTTGTCCATTTCATCCAAATTGTCCAGTTTATTTGCATATAGTTGCTGATAATAGTCTCTTATGATCCTTTGTATTTCTGTGTTTTCTGTTGTGATCTCTCCGTTTTCATTTCTAATTCTGTTGATTTGGTTCTTCTCCCTTTGTTTCTTGATGAGTCTGGCTAACGGTTTGTCAATTTTATTTATCTTCTCAAAGAACCAGCTTTTGGCTTGGTTGATTTTTGCTATGGTCACTTTTGATTCCTTTGCATTTATTTCTGCCCTGATCTTTAAGATTTCTTTCCTTCTACTAGACCTGGGCTTCTGCATCTCTTCCCTTTCTAGTTGCTTTAGGTGTATAGTAAGGTCATTTATTTGATTTTTCTCTTGTTTCCTGAGGTGAGCTTGTATTGCTATGAACTTTCCCCTTAGCATTGCTTTCACAGTGTCCCATAGGTTTTGAGCTGTTGTGTTTTCATTTTCATTCGTTTCCATGCATAACTGAATTTCATTTTTAATTTCTTCTGTGATTTGTTGGTTATTCAGCAGTGTGTTGTTGAGCCTCCATATGTTGGAAGTTTTGAGAGGTTTTCTCCTGTACTTGATATCTAATCTCACTGCATTGTGGTCAGAAAAGATGCTTGGGATGATTTCAATATTTTTGAATTTATCAAGGTTAGATTTATGGCCCAGGATGTGATCTATCCTGGAGAAGGTCCCGTGTGCACTTGAGAAAAAGGTGAAATTCCTTGTTTTGGGGTGGAATGACCTATAGATATCAATTAGGTCTAGTTGGTCTATTGTTTCATTTAAAGTTTGAATTTCCTTGTTACTTTTCTGTCCAGTTGATCTATCCATTGGTGTGAGTGGTGTATTAAAGTCTCCTGCTATTATTGTGTTGTTGTTGATTTCCCCTTTCATATTTGTTAGCATTTGCCTTACATATTGTGGAGCTCCTATGTTAGGTGCATAAATATTTATAATTGTTATTTCTTCTTCCTGGATTGATCCTTTGATCATTATGTAATGTCCATCTTTATCTCTTTTCACTGCCTTTATTTTAAAGTCTACTTTATCAGATATGAGTATTGCCACTCCTGCTTTCTTTTGGTCTTTATTCGCATGGAATATCTTTTTCCAGCCTTTAACTTTCAGTCTATATGTGTTCTTAGGTTTGAGGTGGGTCTCTTGTAGAAAACATATATAGGGGTCTTGTTTCTGTATCCAATCGGCCAATCTTTGTCTTTTGGTTGGGGCATTCAGCCCGTTTACATTTAAGGTAATTATTGATAAGTATGATCCTGCTGCCATTTATTTTATTGTTTTGGGCTCCAGATTATCTATCCCATCGGTGTTTCCTATCTAGGAAAGATCCTTTAGCATTCGTTGGAGGGCTGGTTTGGTGTTGCTGAATTCTCTCAGTTTCTGCTTGTCTGAGAAAATTTTGAATTCTCCTTCAAATTTGAATGAGATCCTTGCTGGGTAGAGTAGTCGGGGTTGTAGATTGTTTTCTTCCATGACTTTAAGTATGTTTTGCCATTCCCTTCTGGCCTGAAGCGTTTCTGATGAGAGATCAGCTGTTATCCTTATGGGATTCCCCTTGTGAGTTATCTTTTGCTTCTCCCTTGCTGCTTTTAATATTTGGTCTTTGTATTTGATATTTGCCAATTTGATTAATATGTGTCTTGGGGTGTCCCGCTTGGGGTTCATTCTATTTGGGATTCTCTGTGTTTCTTGGACCTGAGTGGCTATTTGCTTCCCCAATTTAGGGAAGTTTTCTACAATTATCTCTTCAAGAATTTTCTGATGGTCTTTCTTTTTGTCTTCTTCTTCTGGGACTCCTATGATTCGAATATTGGTGCGTTTAATATTGTCCCAGAGGTCTCTAAGGTTGTCTTCATTTCTTTTCATTCTTTTTTCATTTTTCCTTTCTGTTTCGTTTATTTCTGTCATTCTGTCTTCTACCTCACTTATTCTGTCTTCTATCTCTGTTATTCTACTGTTGGTTCCCTCCAG